>JAXGGA010009169.1:0-52765 GCA_038373865.1 Uloborus plumipes | reverse complement strand
CACGGAAAGCAGGACAAGGGGTCATTGTTAGTTATAAGCTGTTTTAAATCTCAGCTAACCTGGAAATTCGGAAAAATTACTATTTTAGCAGAGTAGTGGGAACTTGGAATAGTTTACCGGAAGAGGCGGTGAGGAGCAAGGGAGTAGATAGTTTTAAGAGGGCCATTGATCTTCATTGGGATCTATAATTTGACTAGGACCAGCCCAGTTGGGCCCAGAGCCTGTTGCTGGTCGTCACATTTGTATTTGTATTTGTAAATTCAGCATACTCCAGAGTTTAAAAAGTGAAAAGAAAGGGCTTCTATTTGCTGTAAAATATTTCTCTTGGACCTTTATTGTATACATAACTTACAATATCTTTTGTTATGTGAGCAGTGTAATTGCCGCACTTTATCAGGGTTGCCACTCAATTCCGTGTTTTCCCTGCATGAATATGCAGTATTACGAACGAGCGAACACCGATAAACTTTAAAATGCATTTCAAACTAAGTAATAAATATTTTTTGCTTTTATAATACACAAATATTTACTTATAAATAAACTTAGCAAAAAAAAAAAAAAAAAACGAAGTAAAATTAACTTTTTTACTTCGTTTACTCTTTATTTTATTTATTACTTTATTCATTTGAGCATAAATTTATTCATTGGTAGTTTGCATATTTTACAAATCATTTTGGCAATTTGAACTTTTGAAAAAAAAGTAAAACTCCCTGCACTTTCCAGATTTTGAAGCAATTTTCAAAATTCCTTGGATTCTCCCTATTTTTCTGTTGATTTTTCAATTCCCTGTGGCGTGGCAACCCTGGTTATCTTTTTTAATTCCAGAATTGCAGACATAGCGACAGCAGAGCAAAACTATTTTAAATTTTATAAGTAGAGCTGTGGCGGGTAATAACGCTACATAAATATAAAATATTTCATTCAAAAAATACTATCTTTCACTTATTCTAGTGGTTTTTTGAGTGACTCAAGTTGTAGTTCAGTATACAATAAATTCTGGAACGAATCGCCAATGTATTAATTTTGAAACAAGTTATCTAAACTATTTAATATTGCCCTACATTCACCTATTTTTTTATAATTAAAGTATTATTGGTTTTCAGATTAAAAAAAATTAAAAATTCTGTCAAGGTTAAATTTGAATATTTTTCCAACTATCGAAAAGAGGACTAACAAAATTGAGATTTAAATATTATAAGTTTAGCACTTAAAACTCCTTTGAACGAAACCAGGTCACCTATTTAATAGGTTTATTGGGTTGTTTCTTTTTAAATATTGAATTAAAAGTTGGTAAAAATCAGTTTTCAAAAAAAAAAATAGTGCTGTTTTTTAAAAAAATATTTTTTCAAAACAATCTTGCAGAAAACAAAATATCCTTATAACATGAAGGAAAAAAGCTGCTATACATCTTTTTCTGAAAGAAACAATGATTTAAAGCTTTTATTTTGCCCTCTTCCCCCTTACAAAGCACTTCATGAAATAAATATTTTAGCAACATTAGCTATAGACATATTCAAACTGGAAGGCACACTACTAGTCCCTTTTGCACACAAGACTTCTGTTCCTCCAAAAGTATGCGTTAGTTGTTCAAAACTCATTAAAAAACTTCACGGAACGCAAGTTTTGCAACGATTTTAAAAAGTAACCAAATTTTATCATATGTATAAAAATACATGTGTAAAAGTTAGTATTGCCTTCATACATTATTCCTTTTATGAGTTCAATGTAACCCAACTGTGGCAACCCTAATTTTTGCCATGACCTACACGAGGTTTATTAGATTTCGAGTGGTGTTGAACAAATCAAAGGTGCAAAAATATGTCACATCTCAACATTTGAAAAGCTAGGGATTTTCCAATATTTTTTGGAGCTCCCAGACTTGTCCCGAATTGTTCAAATCCAAGATCTATACTTAACAACCCTTGTGGCACAAGTTTTTTCACATTTTTAAAAACAAACTTTATAATCAATGAGAGGTCATTGTAAATCTTCCTTCAGTGAGTGGGTTTCAGTGTATCTTGGAAGAAAGAAGAGCAGAGTTGATTTTCAATCGGCAGAGAAACTTTTTAAAATAACCCTGGAGCATCCAGATTGTTTAAGTAATGATAATTTGTCCTTCATAAGAAATGATATATGTAACGTTTTAACGCAGACAAAAATAATGAAAGTTGCAGCTATCACTCAAACTGTTCATTTCAAAAACTAGTCAAGCAACAAGCTCGAGTAAAAGGATCTGAAACCATTTTTTAAGTGTTTCTATCAGGATTACAATACATTAAACCTAAATGAACAAATTTAGATAGCTTTCTTTCAGTAAAAAGGATTGCAATCACGATCGACTTGTTATAACTGCTAGGGAGGAGGAATCTATCTGTCCAAGTAAAAACAAGGATGCACAGAGCTGTGGGAAAAAAGCGCTGTGGTAGTAGCTGTGGGAAAAAAAAATCAAGACACGCCGAAACAAGCAAGGCTTTAATTTATTTGCTACCGGTTAGCCTTGTACATTTGATATAGATTTAACTAAAATGGTTTTAATTCCCGATTTAGTTCGACAGCAGCCATACATCTTGTAGGAAATCAAGACAAAAAAATTATTAATTGCAACCACAAAAAAGCCCTTTAAGGCAAGTAAAAACTTATGCTGATCACACTAGCATATGGTTCTAAAGTTTCTCCCCTACAATTGGTCTAGTTGAAGGGCTCCAGAGAAATTTGGCAGAGGGGCAATTTATTGGCAGCGAGAGTAAAAAATAACTTCTTTTGTCAAACATGCTCTGAAGTTTCAAAGTGCTGTTATTGAAGACCTCCTTAAAACAATCCAACATCAGGTATTCGAAAATCAAAGGATTTGAAGTTTTGCTTTAAATCACTGAACAAATGTAAAAATGAATCTTAACCTTTAGGAGCCGGGTGGTACACATGCTGTACCGTAACTATTTTTTTTTTAGAGGACGGGGTTGAGATTTTCACTCGAACCCTTTTGAGCAGGGGCTTTTTTTCAAGGTTTCACACGTCTGGTTTATACCTTCTCTTTTCAATGGAAAAGAAATCTGTGGTTCAACTGTCGTACTACCTGGGTCGAAAGAAATTTCTAGAAATCGGCCCGGTTCCAAAAGGTTAATTATTTCACTAAACCACCAGCCTTTTTTCGAACAATAATTGTTGCAAAATCACAAGATAGAAGACTAACCACTTCCATCTAAGTTTATTTGAACATTTCTCATGAAATGTGATCTTTATAAGTAACAATTGCAACATGCCAATTAATTCAAGTCTTTTATTTTATTTGTTATAATAATAATCATTCGCCTTTTTCTTCATCCAGTCTTTTTACAACAGCAGCTTTCTTTTGTTTGATACGGTTTCTTCTTTCTTTCAAATTCATCTTTGCTCTATTAAACCTACAAAACAGAGTGCAAAATGTAAGTACCTGCAAATCAAACTACATTTACTTAAAAAATAATACTTGGACATTCAAACTTACCTCTTCTTGGTAACAGTCTTTGCAGGTTTAGGCTTACGTTCAGGATCAGCTCTAATGGAAGCATGAGCCTTTTTGTAAATTTCTTCTACCTATTTGATAAAAAAGAATGTACGATATAATGCTCAGTCTTACACATTCAACATCACAGATTAACAGAAAGAAAGAAGAATCTCAAAAATCCATCTTTCTCATCAACTATATCCCTCATAAGTACTGGGCAAGTAATTCAGCTGTTACGATCATAATGATGCCGGATAGTTCTAAACAAGGATATTTCGATCCACAGAGAAATATTACTAACACATCGACTCTAAAACATGCAGTATGAGTAACAAAATTGTGCACTTCCTTTAAATATGAATTTTAAATATTCCTGACTGACTTTGAATGTACAAATAGTACCCCACCATCTAACAAAGTGTTGTCATATCATTGGCCCCATGCTAAAATAACGAATGTGAAAAATCTCGTTTTTCAAGTTTGAATTTTATAAATAATTAAAATTAAAAGGATACCTTCAAACGACAGTTTTAAACTTGTAGATATCTAATTTTCAAAGTTGGCAGCACCTTTTATCTAGTAATATTTTAACTAAATTCCTAGACAAATAGTTGATTCCTGTCAACAAATAAATAGTTCCAATGATCAACGGAAAAAATTATACGAGTAACTTTTAAAATTTCATAGCTTTATTGTAATATTAATGTTATTTAAAAAATATTTCTTGTTATAAAATGATAAAATTTTTGTAATATCATTTGTCATCATGCAAAAAACCAAAGCAACAACTATTAACTTATAAAAGCATTCATTTCTAGAAATTAGAGGGGGAGGGGCAATTTTCTCCTCCTGGCCCCGCAATAGGACTGACCTGGCTATTTTACCACCGTTCTGAGTCTTAAATGTCTGATTGTTGCTCAAGATGAGATAGAAATATGGTTTAACTCTTATTAAACAATAAGTAACCAGGGTCCGACTAAGTAAAAGTGAGGCCCAAAAGGCATAATAATTTGGAGACTTCTGAAAGACTACAGCAGAATACAGACTAATTTATAGGTTTGGTGGCCAACCGGCATGTATCTAATGGACAGGCACGTAGCTAGAACTTTGAGGGGGGGGGGGGGGTTCCAAGACTTAATAGAAAATTTATTGACCAGCTGGATAATAAAGAAGCTGGGAATAAAGAAAAGAGAATAAAATGGGTATTTAATAATAAAAAACAATAATAATAAGAAGAAGCTGTGTGTCCAACTTCCTTTGCTACTTGTATTAAAGACTTTGAGTAACTTTTCGAGTCAAGTCATACAGCATGTGACCAGAACACTCATTGATGTTTTACAATGGTGCTAACCTAGCGTGATTTAGCAAAAAACGGTTCAAGGATTAATATTAGTTAAAATTAATAGTTTAGATGCTCTTTATAAATAATAATTAGTCATATTTTTTTGCTGTTGTTTGATTAATTTTCGTTTGGAAACAATATTTATAACATATAACAAAGTAAAATGTTTCAAAATTACATGTAGTAGGCAAAACCAATCTGACACAATCATATAAAACTGTTCCACTTGAATATATAAACGTAAATAAAAGTTTAAAATGCTTAAATTTAGAACATCATAAAGGTATTTTATCACTAATTAGTTGAAGTATGGCTTTTATTAATACACATAGGTAAAAATGAAATGCTAAATTGCCAATTTAAAGTAAAAGGCACAGATTTTCCCTCAGTGTTATTTAACACCTCTTCGGCTGAAAAGGGCACAGGATAATGAACTGACATTAATGTCAAGCCATTCAATCTGTCATTGGGCATTGTATTTCTTAAGTATGTTTTTACTCTCTTTAGAGTAGAAAAGGCCCTTTCGGCTTCACAAGTTGACACAGGTAGAAAAGCCAAAACAATCAAAAAATATCTCACAGTTGGATAAAAAAAAATTCTTGTTGCAATGGTCTAAAACACATAGAATTTCTGTTAGCAAAAGAGATTTATCTACAGACGCGCATATACTTCGTTTTTCGATTTAGTGCTAACAGGCTTGCCAACTCCATAGATGTTTTCCCAAAAAGAAAATCCATAAACCCCCTATGCGATTGGATAGTTTTGCATGACGTCATGGCAAGTGCAGCCCCGACCCCTTGTCAGCCTACTCAGAAACTTAGAGCCTTAAGGGGGACCTCTAACAGTATAATTTTTGTGAGGTTTTTTTGATTGGGGGACAGGGAGGGGGGTCTCACTAGGGGCACCCACGGCCCTAAGCAAAGGACAACATGAACGTGGTGAAATCATGTGGGCAGTTTTTCTCTTTTCTTGCCAAGCAGCAAATTTTCTTACGTCCTTTACTTCCTGAACACACAAGCTAAAACCACGTGCGAATGTTTCTACTATTTTAGCACTAAAAGGGAAGAACAGGGTAAAAATGACGACATACGTGGCACATAAATAGCAATTAAATTTCGCTGTCTGATAGAAAAAAAAACAGCAAGTGAACTTTGCTGCTCAATAACACGTTAAAAACAAACTGAAATCCGGGAAGGGGGTGGTCCGGACCCACTGAACCACCCCCTTGGCTACGTCCTTGTAATGGATCCCTATCTCACAGGATTACGTTAGTCAATTATCATATGTATCTTCCAGTCTCCTCTGGGGACAAGGGATGTGGGGGCCTCATGTAATTGCAGCAATGTAAATAAACCTGCTACTGGCAAATTATTAAAATCTTGAGGATTTTTTTTTCAAACAATAATCATTATGTTTTTTATTTTTTGTTATTTAAAAAAGTATATGTATTTTTGTTTAGTTCTAATGCTAGGCATATGTCTATAAAAGCTTTGAGGCCCCTTAGGAAAATAAGGCCCCAGACCCAGGCCTCGTAGGCCTGTGCAGTAATCAGGCATAACCAATGATGAAAAGTTCATTAAACAGTAAAGAATTATTTTAAAATATTTTAATTAACACAAATGAAATTTTAAATTAATTGCTTGATTTTACTCTCAGTTGTTGTTTCTTTACGTATTTTTTTTCTTGTAAATTTTTTGATATCCAGCATTTTTTTTCTAGCTTTTATTCATTTTTGCCGGCAAAATGCCAAACCCTAAACCACATTAATTAGAAAGTGAATAACATATAAATCAGTTTATCTCAATCATGGTCATTTTTATCAAAAGAATAATACACTACAATCTACTGGGCAGAAGCAGAAAAATAGTTCATCTTAGTAGCAATTCCAATGAATTTAAGGATGCTCGAGATAATAGCGTTCAATTGTACCAGTGATTAGATAGCAGCTCAAATTTTGAGAAAATACACGAGTTGATTCGAAATAGCATTTTAAAGTACTCAAAACATCTCAAGGATGATGCGAAAGGATTGAAGTCACATGAAAAAAAAAAAAAAAAAACTTTCAAGATAGATTCAAGATTAAAAAATGTTTGAGAACATTCCTAGTCTTAACTATTTTAACGAAATTCCAAAAACAGGACTCAAAAAATCATGGATTGACCCCCTGGCAAACAAACCAAAAGAAGCGGTAACCCAATATGTTGCGTTGTCAGAGCAAGGACATTTGTACTCTTATAGAAATCGAGAGAGTTAGCAGCTGTGACTTGAATACAGAATATTTTACAATTTATAACTGTTCTGACAAAGAATAAAATTAATTATCTAAGGCTGATTTTGATGAACAAAAAAGCAAGACGACTCACATCATCAGGTGTTATTCCAAGCTTAATGTATTGAGAAAATTGTCTTTTGTATGCTTCTTCATCTTCATCCATTAACATCCTCATGTATTCAGAAACATGTTGTCCAAAAATGTGTTTTCGATGGACTTCCGCATTGAATTCTTTAGATTCAGCATCATAACCAGGAAAACGCTTATTACTAAAAAATCAGAGTCAATTAATTATGCAACATTAAACAGCAATAAAACTAGCTAACAAGTCATGTATACAGTAAGCAAAAGAAATAAGACCACATACAAGTTATTTCTGAAATCCTGATAAAGATTGTTTAACTAAATTAAAGTTAAATCCAAGCATCCAATGTCTCAGAATTTAAATATCTGTTGATTACTTCCAATGTTGAAATGAAATGAAAATTTCACAAGACAAGAATTTTTACAAAGCGTTAATTTGTGTGTGTGTTGTGTGTTATGTATGAGTATTGCTATTGCATTGCAATTGGTTTCTCCAGTTACTATCTATAAATATAATTGTCTACCATTTCCACCAACTTTCTAGTTACCAATTCATTTAAAATTCTATACACAATCTTATTGCTAACTGCAGCATCCATTATATACTGAACTTGAAATGTGGAAATCAGAAAGACTTTGCAGGAATAAATAAGAGATCTTTTGAATATGTAAGGAGTTTTACAGTCACTGAAAAAGCTTTATAGTCACTTAAAGAAATTTTGTCATTTTGATGAAAACTGAGATATTTATTTTAGGAGTTGGGGTTTCAGTATCAAAACTCGAAAAGTCCCTCCCAAAAGCCGGATTTGGCAGCTACGATAAACTAATCAATCCACCAAAAACATCACAAAATTTTATTCATAATATAACTGATTTCTACACATACTATTAGTAAGAAAGACTTTCTTCTCATAACTTGCAATTATCAGGCTTTTCATTTAGAGGGGTGGACAAAAGCAGTTATGAAAGGGCAAGAATGCTTTTTCCATACAATGTGTGTTGAGCATGCAGTTAAAAGACTTGCCGCCTACAATTGATATGTCCTCATAATTGGACATTGGTTTGCTTCCAAAGGCTACCACGCATTAGAACTTGTAATTTGTTCTCTGGTAGAAGGCTGGCCCCCCAAACTTGCATGTTTCGGGGGCCAAATTTGAAACCACCTGTTTGCCATAGCACTAACATCAGCCTTGCGTGCCATACAAATTTTGCTATAAAGAGTTTTATTATATCACACTAAAAACCAACATTTTAATTTATCCAATTAAAAAACAATTTAAGTTTTGGAAATAGTGTGCCTCAAGAAAGAAAATGACTTTTTAAAAAAAAACTTTCATCACCTGTGAGGAATGTCTAAGCCTCCATCCACCGCCCCTTTCATGGCACCAAAAACTCGGGCTCCAGTGGTAGTGCGAGCTAATCCCACATCCAAATAACATCTGAATGCTCCAGGTTTGCCCTCAACATCTTCAACAGCATAATCTTCTCCATTAGCATCAACAACTCCTTCATATATGCTGTCCATTTTGAATTTGTGCAATAACTACGAAAAAAAAAATTGTTAAAATTGAAATAAAGTAAAATAATTGAAACAAAAGTACAGAGCGATGACTGCTGATGGTCTTTGAAAAAGGTGACAAATTTTATAACAAAGGTGACTAAACAGTGACAAAAGTAACTAAAGGTGACCAAAAGTAATTTGTTAAGAAATAAAAAAACAGAAAACGATTATCATTTTTTCTGACTTTTACCAAAATAGCCTACATACTGTTTTTAAAGACTTAAATTCCGAACAGGAACATGATAGGGCTGGAAGTAACAATAAAAATCACTTTAGGACATATTTTCAAAAAACTTTCAGGGTAAACTCTATGTTATGCATGTGACTGTGAGTTCATAAAAAACTACCTGAAAGTTTTCAAGAGAAAATGTGTGCGTGTACGGGTGGGGGGTAAACCAATGCCCTATTTCTTTAGCGCACCTAATATTATAATTATACATATATAATAGTTAATATCCTTTCATAAACTATTACATTTCATGTATTCAAATAGTTTTTAGTCAAAATATTTTGCATGCATTTAATTAAATTTTTAACATGAATAATAAAGTTACTTTTGATCTGGTGCTGAACCAATTACCTCCAAAAAATATTTTTAGGAGAAATTAAAAAAAAAAATCATTTGTTGCCTTTCAACAAGGAATAGCAAGTACTAAAAGTGTGAAGCATGAATCTTACAGCGGAAGCAAAGAAATGCCAATTTCAAAATAATTAAGGCGTTAAAAACATGAAAGTGACATAAAAGAATTCAAATAAACTTACTTCAGATTACAATTAAAAGCTCTATTATAAACATTATTTTTACTATCCACATAATTGAAGCAAAATAAAATTTTAGCAAATCTTCAAATTTAAACTTAGACATTTTGATTTTCATAAAAGAGGCAGAATTATGCTCAAAAATTTTTAATATATGATTTTTTCATATAAATATTAAAATTTGTCTCCTAAGGGTAATAAGCATCAAAAATGAGAAAAATTCGATTCTCATATTGGATGCAAATTGATTGCATTTTTTTAAATGAAGGCATCAAAATAAAAGATGCAAATAAAATAATTTAAAGTAAAAAAACAATTAGAATGGCAGCTTAACATTTCTATTCGATGAATATTATTAATAATTATCGGTACAATCATCGAAAATTGGAAAAAGCTAAAAAAAATTCCGGAGGCATTAATAATTAAGGAAAGCATAATTAAAAATATTGTATTTCCAGTATTTTCAAACATGAAAATACCAGAAATCCGGTAAAATACCAGAACCTAATCACCCCTAGTTATGCTCAGAGATCTTTCTTTAAAATCAATTATATTAACACCTGAAATGATGAAGTGAAGATAATGAGTTATTTAATGAACATGTTTCATTTTTGTCATATTTTTAATAACTCATTGCAAAATCATTGGCATTCTTTTTATTGTTCCTGTGTCTATACAAAGCATAAATGTTCACTAAAAAGTATTGACAATAGAGAATGAGTGAAAATCCCACCTCTATGCAAATAATCAACCGAATTTCGCAAAATAAAAACTGCCAAATATCCTTGGAACAGGTGCACCTGTTTTTTTGTTTCTTTTTGAAACTTTTAAACAGGGGCTTCTAAAGGCTTTGTTTTGTGAACGAACCACAGTTGACACACTTTTTTTTAATGGTTGAATGAGTTTTTGTTTTTTCTTAAATTCTATTTATTTTCTGGTGAGGAAAAGAAAATTTACACTTTTCAAAAATTTAATTTATCGAAAATAGATTTTTCTAAAACATTTCAAGAAAGGTTTAAAAAGGTGACAAAAAGTAACCAGAATTTCCAAAGGTGACTAAGGTGAGAAAAGTGACTGAGTCCTTGCCCTGAAAGTATATCTTAGCAATATGAATGCCAAAAGTTGTGATATCTCCATAAAAACAACCCTGCTGTAAAAAATCCCCACCAAGAAAAATTTTAACTCACTCCCACAAAAAAAGAGACAGGGACCGCGCTAAGCCTTCGCCACCTCGCCAAATGCGATAAATCGAAAGTTCGGCGAAAGAAATTCTGATGTGGCTAAAGTGTTGGCGAACAAAAATTCTCAGAAATCTTCACTGGAGGAGAAAAATTATATGTATTGTATTACGGAAGAAAAAAAAATTTATTTGACTAAAACTTTTGAAATTTGGCTAAGACTTTTAAAGTTTTGCTAATTTACTGGCTAACAACTTAAAACTGTTAGCGCGGTCCCTGAGAGACTTCATTCTACATCCCATTTAGCCTTAAAAAGTTATATCTAATTTGTCCGTCAAGTTTGTGCCTAGGTACCAACTACCCTGTTTTTTTTTTTTCATCATGCGGGTTGGCAAGGTTTTAACAACCCTTGGTAAATACCATGGTAAAAACCGGTATTTACTGTCCTGGGAAATACTATCAGCGTCTCCACCCTCCCAGCAGATTGCAAAATAGGGCCTTTATCAGGCACATTTCAAACTATGTATGGCTACTTCACGCCAGTTGTATTATAAGAAAAAATGCTCACAGTAAAAAGAGCTTCATACATGTCTATACAATGTTTTCGACATGGGGGAGGAGTTTTGTTTTTTGACCTTGATCACTCCATTCCCAATTAACTACATCAGGGATGAAAACAATCAACATTTAGGTAGATTAAAAAAAAAAAATATCATGCAGAATTAGTCATGGAGAGACTTCCTATTAATTTGTATGGTGAAATGGAAGATTGAAGGCTTTCTGTCCCTTTTTAAAACCTCTTAAGAGTACATAGTTCGCATAGTTAATTGTACTTCATCCTTGAGGTTTCAATCCTGCTGCATCCTAAAAACGTTTCAATTATTTTTGAAAGTAGAAGTATTTTCAACCTCTACTACTTCAAATCAACTTATTTTATGCTTTATTTTAACAATACATGCATACATATCATTTTTTTTACAAATATGATGCAGCATTAAGTTTTAGATCGTGGAAAGAAATAATAAAAAGAGCAGAAAATCGCGGATCCGCGGAAGATTTTCATGACTGCTACACGCAACTAATTTACAAACTGAAATATAGTAATGTAATTTTCAAAATTAAGGTCAGGTCGGTTGACCTTGAGCTCCAGATTTTTGCTTTAGTTGGAACGGGTTATGCTAATCGTACAAAAGAAGGGATGGCAAGTTTTTTCAAATGTACAAACGGGTCATATTCCATGTCAAATCAAAACAATGTTCAATCCAAAGCATTCCAGATTTTCATTAACTTTTACACATTTCACTCTTTGACAACTTAAACCAGGGGTGGCCAACCTTTTCGGGAAGAGTGCCACTATCTCGAGAAGGAAAGCTCGGCGTGCCACATTTAGTTTTTTTAAGACGCTGAAAATTTTAAAAAGTTAAAAAATATATTGTACAATGAAATTTTTATTTAATAGTGCTTTTATTTTTTTCATGTAAGTCTAATTAGTGTTAGTAAAAAAATGAAATACAAATTCACTTAAAATGTATTGATAATAAATGTTTTAAAATGTACAGTTAGTTGCGTTATGAGTAAAATAAAAACAAATAACAAAAAACATTAAACTCTAAAAAAATAAAATAGTCAAAACCATAATTAGTATAGCTTTGTATTAGTATAGTTATTCGTATAGCTTTTTTTTTTTATTAAGTCATTAATTTTAGGATTAATATTTCAAGATGCCAACAAAACTAAGTATTTTACGAACATATCAATAAATATCAACAATATAATCAATAAATATATCAATTTTTTTATGTATTCATACTACAAAGTGATTATTCAAAAACATATTTTGAATGCACCAGACAGCTAAATTGTGAAAATTGGATTTCGTTTTTTTTTTTTTTTTTTTTTTTTGTTAAAAATTTCCAAAAGTCAATAGAATTTGAATATGACTTGCAGTTAAAGTTCTTATATTTTATTTTCAATGGTGCAATGTCAGTAATTTTGATTTGGATTTCAGGTGGGTAATGGTTAACCTTTTGTAGAAAAGTAGACAAAGAATTGGATAAGATCAGTATTTTATTATTTTTTTAATTTAAAAACTAGAAAACATAACACTGATTAAATCCTGTAAAAATATATATACAGGGTGTCCACTCCAATCGTGGACCAATAGGTAATTTCTAAACCGTTAGAGATAAGCATATAGTTTATTTAGGAAAAAATCTCCAAATTATGGATGGAATTTTGGGTCGATTCAATGTTTTTCAAAAAATCAAATTTTGAAAGAGTTACGAAATTTAAATTTTTATACAGCCCCCCAGTCCTATCAATCATATTTAGTAAAACATTCTTGACACTGTAACGTTCTAAAACTAAAAAAAAATCACTCTTCTACGACAAAAATTGACCGAGTTATGACGTTTTGAAAAATCAAGATTTTGCATTGTTTCATGACGTCATCGAGAGATCGCTTAAGGGACCGTATGCGAAATCCTTCAAAATCTTGATTTTTCAAAACGTCATAACTCGGTCAATTTTTGTCGTAGAAGAGTGATTTTTTTTTAGTTTTAAACGTTACAGTGTCAAGAATGTTTTACTAAATATGATTGATAGGACTGGGGGGCTGTATAAAAATTTAAATTTCGTAACTCTTTCAAAATTTGATTTTTTGAAAAACATTGAATAGACCCAAAATTCCTTTCGTAATTTGGAGATTTTTTCCTAAATAAACTATATGCTTATCTCTAACGGTTTAGAAATTAGCTATTGGTCCACGATTGGAGTGGACACCCTGTATAAGATCTTAACATCTATCATAATTTAGGTAGCAATATTGCCTTTTAATAGTCACGTCCTAGTATTAATATGAAAGGTTAATTTTTTTTCTAGTAAGCTTGGAGAAAAAAAACTGAAGATCCATTATAGAAGATACATCACCAACTGGGGTAGGAAATATGCAGTCTTTTACCTAAAAACTATTATTTCAACATCCAACATTAAGGATGGGGAAAGTTAAATTCCATAGTTAATCTTCGTTCTTAGATTTATTCTTATATCACCCTCATTGTTTATCTTCGAAACATTTTAAAACAAAAATCGAGTTGGGGATTTAGAGCTGTAGCTCGTATTTGGTTAATAGAATGTTTTGTACACTGTCAGCAACTGAAGGCAAATCCAATTACTTTTCACAAAAACTTCTGATTTATAACACAATGATAATTAAAAGCCTTTTTTTCTCAAATAACTTTCAAGCAATGCAATTTTTAAAGAAAACGTGTAAGGCGTGCCATTTGCACAACTAAATTTTGTTCACTAGACTTTCTTAGCTTTGATCACAGTTTTAAGCTCTTGAAATATATCAACACCAGCAATTAAACTATTTAGAATTCCCATTGGTATAACGCACGAATATACTTTACTGAGCGTTATCTGTGATTCACAGCTTTCGTCTAATGGTAAGTGCTTGCAATACTGTATTTTAGACAATTTTCTGTGCCAGTTTTGGCACATGTATTCTTGTAATTACATTTTTCATTGCATATAAATTAATCACAATTAAGATTTCATTCGTTCACTTCGAATGGAAGCTTTTTAGAGCTTGATAATGTTTTTACTTTCTCAATTTTTAAAACTTTTGCGTAAGTCTTCGCGTGCCACTGTTACTGCTCTGGCGTGCCACATTGTGGCACGCGTGCCGCGGGTTGCCACGCCCTGACTTAAACATTTAAATCAGGGGTCAATCCAGGATATTTGACCAAAGTCCTGTTTTTGGAATTTTGTGAAAAATAGTTACGGCAAAAAAATATTCCCAATCGTTCCGTAACTCTGATTTCTTTGAAGAGTCAGTTTTGAGTGTGGGATTATTGTGAAGGGTCCTTTTTTTGAGTGCCTGAATTTTGTGAAGGGTCCTTTAACGGACCTAATCTCTCTCTAGATTGACCCCTGTAGAATATATCTGTCATTCATAACTGATGTGTAATTAAATTTTGGAATCTCATTTGCTGGTGGAAGTTTGTTGATGTTTATTGTTTTATAATTATTATGAAGAATGTACGGAATTTTGGTGCTCCAAACGTATTTTTGCTATGTGAGTATTTCATATAAGAATGTAATTTAAAACAACCTTCAAAAATGTCAAAATTGAGTTCTTGGTAAATATCATAAGATTAAAAAAAAAAAAAAGATTCCAAAACATTTACTAACTGTAATCTCATTAAATTGTAAGCTTTTTTGTATTTAATAGGTCTGCTTAAAAAGTAAAATTTTTATTATTTAAATTTTAATGAATCAGCCAGGGCTCCCGCTAGATATTCACAAAGCTGGGTCCCAAGGACCCACCGATTCTGTAAAAGTGGGTCCATTTCAAAAATAGTGGGTCCCGCACTCAGCAGAAGAGAAAAAAAAGGTGAAACAATAATTTTTAATCTATAATCATAAACAACATTACAGATTCAGGCTGTGTAAAAATAAATAACATTACAGCCAACAAAGTCGTCATAGGTCGCGTTGGTTGAAAAAAAAGCATAGATAATCCGCACCACATAAATTTTAACACTTTTGTCCCACAAGACGAATTTTTGTGCATCCCGCGGGACGCGCTAAGTTTCAAGTATTGAGTCCCTTTCCTGAAACCTGCGTATCTTACGCGCTATAGCGCGTCAACGTGACCCCTGAATCAGCCATTACTTCTCTTGAAGACACTGATGTGTCGAAATTTAATAATATTATATTGTGTTCTAAAATATGGATTTAGAAAATTTATTATGAATCATTTGGAATTTCTAGTATTTACCATTCAAAAAGAAGTTTTGGATAGGAAAAAGTCAACCCTGTTCACCACACCAATTTCCGTAAAAATCTACCCCAACCCCTTACTACGGATAGTTCTTCAGAACTTTTTCTAGTCTTGTTAAGCGGGAAGATTGGTAAAGTGAGGTGAATGATTGATGAGCAAAAAAACTTCCCGCTCCTTTAATACAGGGAATTGAAGAGAAAGGGTAGCATATTCAATGCTTTACCTTATCTAGGCAAAATTAAAAAGGCACTGGAAGGGGGCGGGGAGAGTAAAAATCATCACCATTGTCCTAACAGGGATACTGGTTACGTATATAATTTTAAACTAGGGTGAGTTCTGGTAAGTGCGTCCACGGGGTAAGTGCGTTCCACTGGAATTATATGAACACTGTCCTGAAATGGCTTCTGCAACACATCGACTATGTTAGATAACTGTCTAATGATAATTTCAATAGGTAGAATTCAGGCCTAGATTCAATAGACGAAACACAATCAGGGATAACTTAAATGTCTTCAAAAAAACTCTTAAGTAAAGATTGAGAAGGTTTTGTTTCAGTTTCTCTTGTAGTCATACCGAGGCAATTGAAGTCAAGAAATGCAAGTGGTTTCTTTTGAGTAATAGCTACTAATAACATACATGGGGTATTTTGATCAACTACTCTAACTAAAGTTTGTTTATATGACGGTACGCACTTTCCCTTTCTTTAAAGTAAGGTGGGGGTAAGTGCGTACCATTATGATGGGGCAAGTGCGTACCACTATCATGAGGCATATGCGTACTATTATGCGGAGTAAGTGGCGTACCATTATGATGAGGCAAGTGTGTACCATTACGTGAGAAAATTCGACTCTCGTAATTCACCTTTAATTTTGCTTATAAATCTTTTATAAGCCGATTATAAATCGAACGTCATTTCCATCAAGTATTTATATTAACATTGGAATAGCGCATAAGATTTCAATTTTATATTCATTACCTCTGAAATATATTGGCTTTATGATATCAGTTAGTAAATTTTTCGTTGAAAATAGCGATCATAAGCTATACTTAATTTTAAACCAGGATGACAAATGAAGCAATGAAATTAAGTGAAACACTAAATAAGGAACCAACTGATTCAAAAAACGAAGGGTTGGAGTAATGAAATAAATTATATTTAAGAAAATTAAGAACACCTTGTGAAAAAACTATTGCAATGTACAAGAAAAAAAAAGTACAAGTATCACATCATGATCACATTATTCTCTTTTTGCTCTTTTATTTTGTGTTTTTTCTTACTGCTGCATCGATTCTAATAAGAAAAATATTTTAAAACCGTATTTATTCAAAAAAAAAAAAACTGAATGTTCACTCAGGTCACCTAACGATCTACCATACAAATAGAATTAAAGAAAATCGCAGGGGTACGCACTTACAACAGACGCTATTGGACGCACATGTCTCATCTTACCATTGAAGAAGGGGTAGTGCGAACCCTGGCTTAAACACAGACTGATTAATGTATTTAACCAAATAAACTATGTAGACTATGAGTGATTATTACTAAATAAAAACGACGTTACATTTGCTCACTTGGTCTTATTAAAAGGACAGAGGAAGAATCACAGACACAACTCTCTCAATCTTCAAATCACAGTTGTTCGCAAGACACGTGGAATATCACTGATTGCGTTTCAACCATGCAAGCAAAGTGCTGATCTCTAGTATTAGGAATTATCCCAAGGCAACTACCATAACATATTTAATATGTGCCAGAAGTTTTTTTACTGCATCATATTCACATAATTTAAAGTGGACGCACTTACCCCGCTAGGGTAGGGAAAGTGCGTACCTTAGAATAGGTGTCATAAACCAGGTCACAAAACCTATGCTTATGATTTATTTAACATATTATAATGCTTGAAAATCTTAGCAAAGGATCTGGAAAGAAAACTATAAAAAAATTGTGAGTGTACAAGATTTTTCAACAGAGCAGCATCCCTGAGAACATGAACTTTGCAAAAAAGGGTACGCACTTACCAGAACTCACCCTACTTTTAAAATGCCATTGCTTTAATGGACCAATAAATTTTTGGCTGATGATGCCTATGAGTACAATCATGATCAGCAGACTAACAAATCATTAAAAAGAACAACATCACCCATCTTTAAAAAATCATTCACAACATTAATTATTACAGATGAATCACACCTCATGATTCAGCCCCCCTTACCTCCAAACTTTCATTCTATCCCCACTATTGATACATTAAAAGATTTAAATATCTGCATACCCGTCTTGCAATGAAGTAATCCAGTACAATAGGCTGCGGCATAATTGGTCAACCCGACCTTGACGCCGTATCGAGGGAGTTCATGGGCATATGCTGCACACACGATGACATCTCCTTCTATTCTGGGCGTACGCTATCTATATAGAAATTTTCCCACATTAGGATGTAAATAACAATTATTTTTAAAACAATATATTTAAATTGTCAGAAAAACTTTAAGAACTTTTTAAAAGGTGCATTTCAATGAGTTTGTTGACGCATACAAAACATTTTACAGAAAAATTAATTTTGAGCAAAAAATGAGAAAACATCTAGCCAACTAACTATTTACAGGGTTCCCACTTCTTTTTCCAAAACAAAAAATAAGGACTTTCTAAGAACCTTTTTCAAAAAATTAAGGACCTCGGACGTATTTATTAGTCATCAAATCATGCATGAATTTTATGGGTTGAATAAACACACATGTATTTTCAAACATTTTTTTCCCAAAAAAATTTTTTGAAGCATTTATCATTACATTTCAAACCCAAGACTAGAAAAACTTTCGGTTTTCTTCTTCATGACAATTCCAAGGGTAGCGGCAATGTTACCTCAAACACTGACATTAAAGTAGGGGAATGTGGGGCAAAGTGAAATCCTAAAACATTTTCAGTTTGCAGCAGCACCTATCTAGCAATATTTTAACTATGTGCTTAGACATATAGTTGACTCCTGTCAAAAAATAAGTAACTCCAAGATAAAAAAAATATATATATACGAGTCATTTTCAAAATTTGATACCTTTATTGTAATATTCATGGTTTTTCAAAAATATTTCTTGTAATTATAAAGTGATAAATTTTTGTATTTATCCTTTTAACTATTAATTGAGATCTACTGATGTCCAGTGAAGTCCTGATTTTTATTATATTAGGCATTTTTTGATTTTAAATGTTCAGCGTAATTTGTCAAGTGTACGCATGGCAAAGTGAAATAGTTCATTTTGTTTACTTATTCATTCATTTATTAAATCACGTACCTATTTCTTCATTTATTAATTCATTCTCTTACTTAATTGTCTACTCATTAATTAGCTCATTTCCTTATTCATTCTCAATTTTATTCACTCATTATTATTTTTCACATATTAATTCAATTATTCATTTATTCTCTCATTTTTCATTAATAATTTTTTTTTTGTTTATTTAAGCATTCATTTGATGAAAATTACTGTTATTCATCAAATAAAATTCTTTTCATAATAAAGTTTTGCCCCATGATTTTTTGAGGTAAAAATTCTCCACACTTGTTTGAAAAAACAAACAAACCAAAGATGAAAAGTAATATTTCAACAAAAGTTGTAGTACAAAATACATTATTCCTTTTTTATAAACAATTTAGAACTATTTCCCATTTGTTCCTTTTGAAGCAGGTAAGTAAACTTAACAATTTCACTTTGCCCACATTCCCCTAAAGCTTTGAGTACAAGATGCACTAGAATCTTTGAGGCCGCGTCTTGCAGATAAAAGTATAAAATATGCATTATACAAACACATTAAGTTAAAAAAAGGGTCAATTTACTATCTTTCTCAAGGAAACAAAAAAGCTGAAACGGATTTCAATACAAGGTAAGAAGTTTTAGTTTAATGCTACTTCTATTTACTTTAGTAAAGTTCAGATTTTGGAAAAATTAAGATAAAAGCTTTATTTTGTAAAAGTGAATTAACCACTTTCCTAAAATACATATCCAGGGGCTAAAATTCAGGACAGATATGCCCTAAGTTTTCAAAATCTCCACCTCCAAAATAGTCTAAGCGGAAGAATTCTTCACAAAGAAGATTGGGGGGGAGGAGGGGGGGGGGGGTCAAGAATTGTCTAAATTAGTGCTTTGTGGAATTTTTTTTAACTATCTGAGAAGTGATAATATGAGCTGAAAATTCAAATTATGACAAAATATAACAAACTGAGCTACTGTTATATTATTTCCAAAAATCTCAATACATTTGAGATAACCATTAATGAAAGTCAACGATAATTTTTATTTGAATCAATGAAGATGCAAATGGATTAAAATTTTCGAGTGAAAGCAATTAAGTAGCAAATGTGCAAGTCTTCAATTACAAAATATTTTTATTTAATTGCATTGATTGGCATGCATGATGAATAATGCGTTCAAATGAAGCAAAAAGGTATGACTGGAACATGGGTTAAAAACATGGTTTTAAAGTGGTGCCTACAGCTTGCAAAAGCTGACCCATGTAGCTGCTTACGTCATTATCCTAATATTGAGAAACTGGTTTCTAAGAAATAGTTGCAAAAATTGTATTAATAAAATTAGAATTGAGTAATAAAAATGACAGTTCTTAGTAATTTTCTTTTTTTTTTCATGATTTAGGATACTATCTAGAAAAACGTTCAATATTTATTAGAGATAAATTGTTGCCAGACAAATAATTCATTGAAAAATTCAGTATTTACATGTCAGTATTTTCTTCTAAAAATATTTTGTTCTGAAAGGACTAATTGAAAAAGTTCTGTCAAACCTTTAAATGACTATACTTCTTTTGACTTGAGCTGGTATACAACATTCATCTTAGTATGAGGTATGACCTTCCAGTCAAGGAAGGTTGAGCACTAGTTTTTAAAATAAACCATTGTGATATGGATTACAGACTGAAAAATACGAGAGGACAGAAAATATGCAGAGCTAAAAGTTTTTTTTTCTTATTAAAGCATCTATTAGTTCCAGGGTGTCAATGATTTAAATCAAGTTGATTTAAATCAGATGATTTAAATCAATTGATTTTTTAAAAAAATCATTGATTTAAATCACTTTTTATTTAAATCCTTAAAAAATTATCTTGGACAATCCCAATTTCATTATTTTTACCATTTTCTTTGAGAGCTTTAATTTCCATCTAATAAATGAAAGTAATCCTACTCATCTCCCCTCCACAGATGCTGGAAGATTGCAGTCCAAATAATATGTATGCATAAATAGTGCTATTTGTTGTCTGATGTGTGGAATAAAGAAAATACATGCAGGTGCAGGGCAGGTGTTGCAAAGAGTGAATTGAGGGGGGAGGGACAAGATAGAATGTGTGTGATATACTTTCAGTGAAAAGAAAAAACAAAAACAACCAAACAGAAGATGAATTTTGTATGCCTTGCATTAGCAACTGGGGGGGGGGGGGGCAGTCTTTATTAGTGGCTGAAATGGAACATATTCCAGCTTTACAAAACAAAAGCAAAATAAAGAGGGGGGGGGGCTGAATGAAGTGAGGATTGGGTTGAGCTTCCTGCCCCATTTGATTTTTATCCTAGCTAGTAGACAGGATTATTTTCAGATTGGCTCCTAACACTTTTTTCTGGGTTTCTTACTGGTGAAGCTTTACTTCAAAGGTGTTTTTGTATTTTTAAAAACTTAAAGGTAAGTTGTTCATAAATAAAAATTAATTAATAACTGAAATTTCTAATTTTTTTTAAAAAAATCAAAAAAATCCGATTTAAATCAAAAAAATCTGATTTAAATCAAAAAAATCCGATTTTTTTGATTTTTTAAAAAAAATCATTGATTTTTTTACACCCTGATTAGTTCATACATTATTTCAATCACTACTTTTTTCAAACTCCAAATGGGTGAGTGGATAATTTCTAGACAACTACCCCCCCCCCTTTAACTTACATACTTGTTTTCTTTGTTTAGATTTAGATTTCAACACAGGATCCCAATGCAGTAAAAAGTTGAAAGAAGTTATTTTTTCTTCTCGCTAGCAATTTCAAAATCATTAATTAGTGGAATAGTGAAAAATAAGGACTTCAAAATAATTAAGGACCTTGAATTAAAAATAAGTACTTTTAAGGGCCCTTATTTTCAAAATGAAAAATAAGGACTTTTAAGGAACGTGGGAAACCTATATTAGAAACTTCACACTATAGTCTGCTTAAAAGCGAAAGAATTCATATGCAGATTTTGAGATAGAGGGGGGAAAAGAAAAATTACTTACCTGACAAATAATGTCTTTATTAGTAAAACGAACTATCATGCGATATTTGGGAGTGTTGTACTTATTTTTGTCTTGGACAACCAACCTGACACGGGCATAATAGTCTGTTCTACCCTCTGTAACAAAAAGGTCAAGATTAGACTTTGAATAATGAACAAATTAGCTGTTAAGAGGCAGAACCGATGATGTTAATATTTTGTCTGCATTGGCTCTTATAAATATTATTTAATTAAGTGAAGAAATATTTTTTACTATTACAAAGATTGTTCTTCTGTGGAAACAATCCTAATTCCCGTTATTATTGTCCCCATTAGAATATTTTCAGTACTTAATGTTTGAAACAGTAAAAGGCTAGCTGCATCAAAATATCAAGAAAGAGTAGAAATATATCCATAAGAAGATGAGAAATCATTAAACATTTATTGAAGGATGAAGAATATTCTAGTTTTGCAGAAAGAAATTGGTTTCAGAAAATTTGTCGCAGGAAGTAAGAAAAAAATTCTGCCACAGGGCTGTCGAGTGCCTGAACAAACTTTCGACGAGTATTTACATACAAAGGACACCACTAAAAATATTGCCAAAAAGCAGGCAGGGGGCATCAAACGTTAAGTTAGAGGGGGCAAGATGCAGTGTCTTTCTAGAGCTAACCAGAGGAAACATAATTAACACATAATGCTTTAATTTTATTAAGGGACAATTCTACAGTAAGACATTTCATTCATCATAAAACATAGTATTCAGACTATCCCAACCCCGATGAATTTTTAAATAGCCCTACTTTTGATTCCAAGCCGGGGCCCTAGCTACGGACTAGTCCGATTTAGCCTCTGCATTTTTCGAATGGTTTCCACCACGGAGTAGAAAGGAGAGAAATGTTCTATGAATGCGCTAGTTTGAAAGTGGCAACAAATTCTCACTACCGCAAGAGGATGCTACTCGACAATCCCTCCCTATTTCTTAAAGGAATCAAATGTAAATGATACTGAATCTGTCATTTTTAAAATGCTGCTACGGAAAGAATTATTTTTTCTTCAACTGGATTTTGGTGTAAATCTCCCATTGGCATTATGAATTAAATGATTTTCATCCCACGAAATAGGTGCCGTATTCTTTGAGAAATAGGTTTAAATCGAATGCACTTACCAAATCTGACATATACGCGACTTTTTCTTTGCATTGTACAATGTTATTTTTGCTAAGAATTAGTTCTCTAAATTGTTGATTATTTAAGCATGTGGCAAAAAATTAATTATGTCAGGACTTAATTTTTTTTATTAATTCAAATATATTTAGTAGACAAAATAATTATTAGTTTTAAACATCTTTCGTTCATAATGCTAATCGATGGTTTACACCAAATTCCAATTGAAAAAAAAAATATTCTTGCTAACAGTAGTCCTTTCAAAAATTAGATTCTGTCAGATTTGGCAAGTAGTAAGTGTATTTGAATTAAACCTATTTCTCAAAGAATACGGCACCTATTTTTGTGGGATGAAAATCATATTTAATTCATAACATCTATGGAAGATTTACACCAAAATCTAGTTGGAAAAAAAATTTCTTTCAAATAGCAGCATTTAAAAAGATGACAGATTCAGTACAGGGTTGCCACAAGAAAAATTCATTAAAAAAGTAGCAAAAGTAACCAAAAGCATAAAAAAGTTGCAAAAAGTAGTCCCAAAAATTAAAAAAGTTGCAAAAAAGTAGTCCCTAAAATTGAAAAAGTTTCACAAAAACAGTATCCATGATCAGATAAATGAAGTAAGAAATAAATAGTACAGCTGAAAATTTAACATTTGTAGAAAGTCTCCATCTGTTTTGCTGAAGAATTTAAACTGAATGTGCAATTACAAAAAAAAAAAAAAAGTTTGCCAAAACTTTATTAAAAAAGGGAGTGCCCCCCCCCCCCCTGACTACAATTAGTTCTATTCAACTATTTGGATGAGAATACAATGAAAAATCAATATAAATAAAGCAAATTATAAATAAAATACTACTAGTAGCTGTTACCAGGATTCAGTAGAGCAACATCATTGGTGTAAAAAATTACGTTGTCTTTTATTGCAAGAACTAGTTAAACATTAACTAGGACCTTGAAAGTACAGCAGCACTTTTGTCAGAAACTTGGTACTAATTTGATCTTTTTCTCTGATGTCTTGACTACCCTTTTCAGTTCAACTTTTTTTTTTGCTCACTTTCTTTTGTTTTAACATTTTTTAATTTTCTTCCCTAACCTTAGCTACTTTTTTTCTTTATTACACTCTGGCATCAAACTGATATCAGCACTTTATGTGCAAATCATATCAGCACATTAAGTGCTGATATGATTTGCAATCTGGATGACTATAATGTAATGCTCCACACAAGACCGTAACCAGAACTTAGTTTTTGGAGTTCTTTTAGTGGTATTAAAAATTTGCAGGGAAAGGTGTAGTTCTATGCTTCAGTTAGTTTATGTTAAAATAGCTGTCAACTTCTAAAATAATTGAAATTACAAGATGTGAACAATTATTGAAATCTCTAACAGTGTAGAATTTTGGGTAAAGCTCTTACTTGATGTCTGTAAGTTCCTAAAAATAAATTTTTACTTAATCAGCTGTTTGTTATTAAAATTCAGTTAAAGGAAAGTCTTTTCTTTCAATCTACCAAACTTGGAGCCGATTTTCGCACAATACATATCAAATAAATGGATCCACCCCCCTTCCTCATTAGCTATGGCTATTAGGCAAGTCACTTTTTACCCAAAACCTAAAGCAGCAAAGAGGTTATTCCAAAATCTAAGCATCTTCCTGATTGCTATATAAAAAAATAGTGGATCTGTCCATAATAATAAAAGGCAAAGGAATGTTCTTTTTTTAAATGACAAAGAAATACAGGGGTGATTGTGAGTTCATAAAAAAATACCTGAAAGTTTTAAAGAAAAAGTGTGGGGTGGGGGGAGTGTTTTTTTTAAACCAAGGCCCCTATTACTTAAGCACACCTAATTTTATAATTATACATACATAATAATTAATTTTCTTTCATAAACTAACACATTTCATATGTTCAAATAGTTTTTAGTCAAAATATTGTACATGCATTTAATTATTGTAAATGAGTAATAAAGTTACTTTTGAGCTAGTGATGAGCAATTATCTCCAAACAATATTTTAAGGAGAAAGCAAAAGTCTAACCGAATAACTGTTTGTTATGAGAAAGCATTTATAAAGTAATGAAAGTCGCATTTGTTAGATTTTGTTGTATTTCATTTGTTCCCTAACTAAGGATAATAAGCATCAAAAGTTGAAAAGTGAGAAAAATTTGATTCTCATATCGGATGCAAATAAAATTATTTAGTAAGGTAAAAATCAATTAGAATTTTCATCTTTACATTTCTATTTGATGAATATTATTAATAATTATCGGCATCATCAGTGAAAATTCGAAATAGAAAAAAAAAAATCAGGAGGTGGGAAGATAAAAGCATAATTAAAAATATTTTATTTCCGGTATTTTCGAACATGAAAATACCGGAATCGATCATGAAAATACCGGAAATCCGGTAAAATACCGGAACACAATCACCCCTGGAAATAAGAATAAAAAATAATGGGTTTCAAATTAATAAATAAAATTAAATAGGGCGAAAAAAAGTCAAGATTTTCAAATGAAAACTTGCTTAGGAAAAAAAGAAGTCTCCAAAAAAGTAGCTCCAGTGAAAATAAGTTGCTTTTGATTGCAGAGATTTAGCTCCTCTTCTTTAATCTCCACTCTACTTTTGCAAAAATTTATGCAGTAGCACAGCTCCAGTGGCCCGTCATTATTCATGAAGTTTAACTGGCGGAGGCACTGCACTCCAGTCTACATGTGTCGAATTCTGTTCGCAAGGAACTGACAGACGAAAAATAATTTCTACACTTTCAGGTTGCTCCTCTTGAATCAATAGAAATGAGTAACAAATTCAAGACTTAATATCAATGAACAAAATGAGGCATTTTAATTCACACAAGCAGAATAATCAAAAATTTGACTATCACAGTTTTAAATTTTGAGATGTGACAGAATAGAAAACGAACTTAGCTACTGAACATGTTTATCTCAAAATACATCTTAGATGCAAATGTAACACAAGCGGCGAGGAAAAATTGTTATTTTTGAATGTCATGTTTTCCGGATACATTATTTCTTCCCAAACTAAAAACTATGCAACCATTATTAAGTTACAAGTACATAGACAAATAAATCGAGTCAATATTACAAGTCACCATACCTCTTCGCCTGCGAAATTTCACTTGAAACCTCTTGAAGTAGGCTTT
The DNA here is from genome assembly GCA_038373865.1 of Uloborus plumipes. Classification (NCBI taxonomy): domain Eukaryota; kingdom Metazoa; phylum Arthropoda; class Arachnida; order Araneae; family Uloboridae; genus Uloborus; species Uloborus plumipes. The sequence goes on along the minus strand of JAXGGA010009169.1, from coordinate 26,745 downwards.
GTTTTTCACTACTTTCACGAATCCCTAAATTGAAAAAAATAAACATAAGATCTGATTGAACTCTTGACACATGAGCAAATGCAAACAATTGTACATTTATTCTTTGAAGTCGTGAGGGGAGGGGAAAATAAACTAATAATATACAGAGTATATTCCTTACCGGAACGTAGTAGGATAAAAAATATAACAGAATCGTGGTCAAGGATCAACATTTATGAGGCTTTAGACGAGGTATTTTTCCGTCTTAAAAAAAAAGAAAATGTTAATAATTTAAGTAGTTATAGATAATAACAGGAGCTATAACTAACACTGGCTGCCATTTGTTTTACTATTGTTGTGAAGAAATCGTAAAACATCCACGGAAGTTAAGTCCCAAATTTTTGAAAATTCACAAAAAATAGAATTTATTCGACACAATTTCAAAATAAAGATTAATTTTGGTATTTAGTCTCACTCACGATTATATTTTGGGAGATAGCTTCGGATAAGGGCGACCAATTTTCACGAACAACATAGACGGCGTGTTACTTATGTGTTGTTGGCTTGGTATGAGCATTGCCATTCGGAAATTCCATAATAGTGAAAGAAATAAAATTTCAACGAAAGTATTGGCTCAGCTCTTAGAATCGCAGTAATTAAAGAATAGTGCCCAGTTAATTTAGGAAACAAGCAAAGAACTGATTTTTTTTGAAATGCTTATTTGAAAATAAGTAGAATTTTATTTTTATGTCAAATATGATTTTGCTGGTCAAATGGATGTGTTGAGAGGTGTCGGTACATGAGGCGACCAGTCCTTTTAATTGCTGCGGCCTTCATCGCCATTACGACCGGGGTTTGTTTATATTTAATAAATCCTGTCATCGCCACAGAAAGTTTGCACAGTGTTTCGGCTAGTTGTGATTCTAAAAGTCCGATCGAAAAGATGGCTGCTCGCGAAAGAACGTTCATTATGATCAAACCCGACGGTGTTCAACGTGGGCTTATTGGTAAAATCATCTCTAGATTCGAAGAGAAGGGGTTCAAGTTGGTTGCAATGAAATTTATGCAGGTGAATTGTCTCGTTTCGTATCATTTCTTTTTCTGTGCGTTTCTTTTTTAATTGTTCCGATAAAGCAATGAAATCTTAACTTAAAAAGCAATTCAATGTAAATAAGAAGATAAAAATTTTGAATTTAAAAAAATACTTAGTGTACACTATTACAGGCATTCATTCTTTTTTGGAATTTTTAGGCGTCTAACGAACTTTTGGAAAAGCACTACGCAGATCTTGCTGGCCGTCCTTTTTTCCCTGGTTTAGTGAGGTACATGCAATTGGGTCCTGTTGTTCCTATGGTAAGTTGAGCTTCTGAAAATATGCCTTTTGAAATAGGTTTTCCTTCTTCTGAAAGTACACCTTTGAAAAAGAAAAAAAAAACTGAACACTTGAAATCTCAAGATAGTGTAACTCGGTTTCTCTTCAATAACATAGATGTTTCTGAAAAAACAAATTATGTGCCCTCGTATATCCATTAAACTTTTTTCATTATTGCACTATTCATGTGGTTCTCTGGTTAGTGTGACATATATTGCATTTGCTGTAAAAGCTCCTTTTAGTTGATAATCTTAAAATGTTAGCAGTTAAGCAATGTTATACTGTTAATTTTGTTTGTTAACAAATCATTCTTGTTGGCATAGGCGGAGCTTGTAAAGAGGAGCAATTGTCCCATCACTTTCAAAAATTTTTCAGGCTTATCCCCATCGCTTTCCAGAGTTTAAAAATCAAGATTGAAAAAGGATTTTTTTCCGGGGTGACTGACCATTTCTCGAAAATAAAAGATAAAAAAATAAACTTCAATGTTACAATTTTTTTAAATTGTTTCAGAAAAAAAGTCACTTGATTCAAGCCATCAGGCTGTGTTTCATAAAAGCCGTTTTTCACCACAAAATTGAAAGAGGGCTGGGGTAAAGAATGGATAAGCAAAGAAATTTAAAGTTCTGAGGAAAGTTTAAGGAGGAATACTAATCTTAAAATATTAATTAGAAATATCTTAGAGGCTGTTTTACAAGTTTACTTAACTATAGACAATGAAATGTATGCTGCTGCAATTTGATGTATTTATTTTACTTATTTCTAAGGAAAATAAAACTATTTCGTAGATTTTTGAAACCTACAGCAAAAAAAAAAAAAAAAATGTAACTTAATGACTAACTATGTTTTTACTCAAATAGCTCGTTTTACTACTTTAGTGAGAATAGTAAAGAAAATTCTGTATAGGGAAAAGCCTGCTGATTTAAATTCTTAACAAACTAAGAGCGTATTTTGTCAAAAGAGTAAATTTTATTGCTTTCCGCAAAGAAACACTTCATTTTTTCTTTTCTTAAGTTGTCTTAGAAATTCTTTGGGAAAAACAAGAAGTTCTTCTGCAATATTGAAACTATTATATTTATGCAACCTACAAATGTCCTTAATTGTGCATTGTCTGTAATGTCAGTTTCTATTCAAAGCTATTGAACACATGTAATGTATTGTAGTTTGGTGGAGTTCAGCGGCGACGCAGAAAAATCGTTTCAGGGGGGGGCTGAGCAGAGTCTTTTATCGATGGGGAGGGGGGGAGCACCTCATAAAATGTAGCAAAGGGAAGCAAATGTTTGGTATTTGTGGTATCAGTGCCAATGTAATGTGATAAAAATACATAATTATTATATTTTTAATTGTTATAATTGCTATAAAAAATAAAAGAATTTAATGAAAGCAGAAAATGATAAAAATAAAGTTTGAACTTTTTTCTTTACTGAGGGAGATGTTCTTGAATCACATGTTTGCAATATTTTGGAAAATTTGCCTCAATATCGTCAATTTTACGATTAAATTTACTATGTTTCCTAATGCTGGGTTTCAATCACATTTGATTAAATATAATTAAAAGAGTTAGACAAATGAACAAGCATTAATCGTTGTTTCTGAAACATATATTTACAATAAAAACTAGGAAAATTGAATTACGCAAAAGAATCAAAAAGGCGACATAGTAAAATAGACGAGTCAAAACTAGTAAAAAACATTTTTACTTATTTTCTTTCAATTTTGTTTGTTACTTAATTATTTGATCTGAAAACTTTTCTGCTCTTGCGAATGTAAAAGGAAAGGAAGGAAGACAAATATTGCTTTTTGAAAATTTCGGAGTGGGCTGCTGCCTTATTACCCCACCCCCTGAGTAGGCCACTGGTGGAGTTCCCTATATTTTTATTCCAAATAAATAGAAGAGAATTTGGAAGTAGCCATGAACATGGACGGGAAGATATCCTGAAACTAAATCCTCTTCTTTTAGGCTGCCAAAAACGTAATCTAGAATTTTGTTTTCAAACTCAAATTTTGGAAAATTTTCCTGAGACAGTCCTCAAACCTCCTACTTCTTAATATCACCAAAGATTTTTTAAATTTTCATTTCTGGAATGGGAATTTAAAAAGTTTCTGAGACAAAACTTCGAACCTTATCTTTTCCTTAACGCCATCAAGGTCGCCTACAATTGTTTTTTTAGAAATTCAATTTAAAACATTTTTGGAAGGAGATACTCAAACCCACTGCTCTCCTTAACATCATCAAAAAAAACGCTTAAAATTGCTGTTTTGGAATTTTGATTTCTAAAAATTGCGGGAGAGAGCCCTGGAACCCTATCCTTCCCCTGATGTTATCAAAGGTGTCTTACAGTTGCAGTTTTGGGAGCTCGATTTTGAAAATTTTCCGTTGTAGAATTCCAAACCACTGTTATGCCACTGACAGATAGATCTCAAAATAACGTTCATACTGCTTTTAGAGAGCATGTGCTGATTAAGTGAAATGCATAGAAGTGCTAAGCGCAGAAGTGGTATCTACAGTCGAGCTCAAACTGAGACCTTAAATTTTCGCACCACCATGTATTTGATTCAGATTCTACTTTTTAAGAATTTTTTAAACAATATTTTCTGTTTTCAAATGACTATATACTTTCGTATTGTGGTAAAATATGACACAAAGAATCACCTGGTGGAGATAATTCAATTTTGTCGAAAAGTGCAGATGCGACTTTTGTGCTTAACCAGAGGTTAATCCAGGATGTTTGACCAAGGTCCTGTTTTTGGAATTTTGTGAAAAATATTTCAGAATTTGGTGAAAACTAATTCCTAATTTTGTGAAAAATTGTTACAGCAAGAAATATTCCCAATCGTTCCGTAAACTCGGATTTCTGTGAAGAGTCGGTTTTGAGAAAGGTTCATTTTTGAGTGACTGAATTTTGTGACGAATCCCTTTTTGAGTTTCTGAATTTTGTGAAGGGTCCTTTTTTGAGTGACTGAATTTTGTGAAGGGTCCTTTTTTGAATGCCTTGAATTTTGTGAAAGGTCCTTTAACGGACCTAATTTCTCTCTAGATTGACCCGTGAAGTATATTTGTGTCATATAATATAGGTATAACATATTTTAAAGGAAAGATCTTTCTTTGCTGTAGAGTTATTGTGGAGCTGATGTGAAATCTTAACATTGTAATATTCACATGGTTTCATTTTGCTTAATGTGTTTCAGGTTTGGGAAGGACTGAATATTGTAAAGACGGGAAGAGACATCATCGGTGCAACTAATCCTATGGAATCGGCGCCAGGCACTCTAAGAGGAGATCTGTGCATTCAAGTTGGAAGGCAAGTAGACCAGTTCTTCGGTTCCCAAATGACGCAAAATTTGATCTGTTTTTAAAAGTCTATTAAAACGCCATAAAATGTAGACAAATCTCAAAATATGGTAGCAAAAAAAAAAAAAAAAAAAAAAGACAAAGCTGCAGAAAATGTGTATTTAAAAAAAAATAGTGGTAACTGACCTCGGAGAAAGTCCGTTAGCACCCAAGCAATAGAAAGGTGCTGCTCTTTTAATTTGATAACGTACAAAACTGATTGTTTTCTTGTTAAATCCTTTGACTTAGCACATTGCATTTTTTATACAAATATTTTTTTGTTCTGATTTTGAAGTTGTGTTTCATATTTTCTTTATGCTTTATATGTGTTTTCTACTTTTAAGTGCACCGTAAATCTATTTATATTTTATTGAAAAAAACAAAGCTATGTACGAAAAGAACGCCATCAAAAAGAAATTATCTTGATAAAAAAATCTGTTCTTTGTATTGGTACTAATGAAAAGAAGATTGAGAAAGTGACAAACTTCATCTATAGTTAGCCCTTGAAAACCGCTATTTTTTGCATGAAGAATTTAATAGCCTCATTGGATTACCATAATTGGTACTTATCCGTTCACCGTCCGCAAGCGAAAAGTCGGAAATCGCTAATGTTGCCAAGCAAAGCAAAAGACTTTTGAATGAATTCAGAAAATACGACGTCAAACAAACAGTCCCCTTATGGTTGCAAGACATTTGGCAGACATTTTCTTATCTTCTGTTGCTACCCTTTACGTTTGTTAGAGTTTTAAATTGACAATTTTTTTTGCCATGATCTTCTTCATTACTCAGACTTATATAGAAGAAAGTAATGTTTGAATAAACGCTACAGAATCTGCAACAAAACATCTTTAACAAGGTTAATCACTCCATAGTTTTTTTAAAAAATTAATAAAACCTCTAAGCGGCCACACCTTTATTCAATGAAGTTTTGGCCGCTTTAAAGGGTTTTCATTACAATTGTGAGAGAATTTCTATAGTACCTAATATAAGCAAGACTAATGCATTTTCGTTGGTGTGGAATGAAGCTTGATACTTTTCTAATGCGAAAATGGTACTTCATTTGTTTTATTACATTGATCTCCCGTGACCTTTGCTTCAGGGCATCTGCTCTCAGTCAGCACTGTGATTATCAAACGACTAACGCAATCCATTAACAGTTAATACAGCCTCTCTTAAGCTGATCTTGAGTTGAAAGACTGAAGAAACAGGAAGTGTACATATTTTTTTGAAAGATTGACTTGATGAATCCACTCGGTTGCCGTTCAGAGGTGGTTGCTCGGAGGAATTTCAACATTAAGTCTATGTGGCAAAACATCTGTGCCACGAAAGACTGGCCATTCAAAATGGTGACTGCTCAAAGAGGTTTTATTGTATTTTAACAAAACGTTGGCGTTCATTTCAATTTATTTTGTAACTTTGTTATGCATTGCTTCGCTGTAAATCATCCCGAGGGGAAGGCCCCCTAACTCAGTTTCTAAAGGTGTCATTCTAATAATGCGATGGTCAGGTGATTGATCCTCTCATGGGCCAAAACTTGTAGTTAAATGACCCCCAAAGCAGAATACTTTGTGATGTTCTGCAACATAAAATCATTTGACCAAAATTGTTCTGTAATTACTTCAAGCACTGTAAGTATAAAAACGTGAGCTTTTTAAAAAAGTGATCCCAAAATCAAAACTGTGTAATACAGGTCCATGAAAGGAATATTTATTTAATTGTTCAGTACACAGTCTTAACTGCAAAGAAAAGCATGAAACTTAGATTTCAGGCTCATCTTTTTGACAGAAAAGGAAAAACCCTGTACTATACCTCCATTCTTGGCAGCTAAAAGAGCTGCCTCTATTCCTCCAAACATCCAGGAACTCTGAGTGCTTTGACACAACATTAGAAACTGTTTTCACTCAGAATAGCAGCACATGGCCAATAGTACAACCAAGTGATGGCTACACTAAGATGTTGAATGTAAAATTTTTGCCATATATATATATAATAGCTAATCAGAAACAGATCAGTCTTTGAAGAGGGCGATTAAGGGGCATAAAGCAAGTGTTATAAGCAAAGATAATTTTCTGCAGAAATCTATAGGCTTTCTGAAAATATCTCTTACTAAGTATGTAATTTTAAAATTTGAAAGGAAATTTGAAGAAATCTGCAGAAATTGTGCTAAATTATATCTTTAGTTATAAAAACTTATTGCAGAAAATCTGCCTTTTCTGCAGAAATTTTTTCCTCACATTTAAACAGGATTGTTCTGCAGTTCAAGTATCTGTTCTGCGACGTACGTTCCAAATTAAGCAGTATTATGCTTTGGGGTAAATGACTAATTTTATTCAGTATTAAAAATCAAGAATAGTCTTTCACGTACTTTGTTTACCATGTTTAAAAATTTTTAATTTGATTCACTATTTTAAGAAAGAACCCTTATGCTTTTCAGAAATATCATTCATGGTAGTGATTCTGTGCCCAGTGCAGAGAAAGAAATTGGGCTCTGGTTTACTGACGAAGAGTTGGCTAACTATTCCATGGCTATGGACAGCTGGATTTATGAAGAAAATTAATCGGCATTTCTCTCACGCAATAAAATATGTTATTTATTATGAAAGATTATCGAAATCATTAATCTTACCTGTGTTTTACATTTTAATGCATATATTTTTCCAAGATGTATTCCAGAATCAAAGAAATTCCAGCTACTTTCCCTGTGACTTGCAATGTAGTAAAACACTTTTTTAGTTACCTTTTGCGTTTTTCTGTTATACTCTGTTGTAGATCTTGTACGTTTTAGGTTTATGAGACTTTTACTTTTAATTTCAAATCTAGATATAGTTTATTATCAAACTACAAATGATTTTGAATCAAATAAACTAGTTTTGTACGATCTTATGTTGTTGTTTGATTTAATTTACAGGTGTCTTGGGATGACCATTTTCCTCCTTCTTATGTATGTTGCCAATTTTACAGATTATTCTTAATAAAAATTTGAGGGTTGAAATGTACATATTGTGGGCACCATGCTCAAATAATGAATGCAAAATCACGTTTTTCAAGTTCGAATTTTACAAAAAATTAAAATGATACCTTCGAACCATAGTTTTACACTTAAAGACAGGGACAGCATTTCAAGTTTTTCCAAGGGGGGGGGGGTCAAAGGGTCCAAACACAATGCAATTTGATCGTAAAACATTAAAAACCACGCCCTCTTATATGCAAATACATTGATTTCTCAAAGCCAGGGAGGGGGCAATTGACCCCCCCCCCTGCCCTCCCTAAATGACGGGCCTGCTTAAAGATATCTATAAAAATTAAATAACCAAACACGTCAGATGGGAAAAAATTATATTCAGTGTTTTGGCTCTCCTGAAAAGTGCCAATTTTCACATTCGTAATTTTAGCATGGTGCTGACTGTATATCATTGTCAACAGTCATTACATCCTTTAGAATTTTCATATTTATGCATCCAATGATATAATTTTCTTGCAGTACACTGGTGCCTATGCTAAAAGTTAAGAAATTTTAGTTTATAAAATTCCCAATCTCCTGTTTTTGTGTGCATGTGTAATGAAAAGAGTGAAAAAAACATGACACCTTTATTTCAATAATCGAGTGATCAGCAATTTTCTTTTGGTACAAGATTGTTATTTTAATGTAGTTGATCTCTGTTCATACATTAGAAATACAGACCTTTTCTACTGCTCCAAAGGCAGGATCTCCTATCTAGCTTTGCAGTTCAGTTCACTGATAGAATTATAACGAAAGGTTTTCAAAATACTTTACTATTTAAATTATTGAGTATTGTTTAAAAGTTTGCTTCTGAATCCCGTAATTTGTTTAATTGGTTTATTTGTTTCAAAAAAATGACATCTTGAACTCAAATTCAGTTTTGTCGCATCTACAAATTGTGATAGGTGTGTGTGTAGGACACGGACATCACCACCACCAGGAGGGGCGGAGGCCGAGTGCCTGCATTAAGGGCCGGTGGGCAAACATGGAGGTGGAATACCATCCACTCATCTGGTGGCAGACTCAGAGTCCAGTCTGAGAAAGGAACCACACGACTGCTACGGTCAAAAATGAAAACAAATACCATCAGCCCCGCTTAAACGAATACTGGCTGTTTCAAGAAATATTATTCGATGAAGCGGGGATCTTTGACATTGCATCTATGGCAGAAGAAAAATTCGGTTTCGAGATGTTTTATTGGTATAAGTGGGGTATTCGCTTTTCGGTTACCCGATTAAGCGGGGCCGACAGTAGTAGTTCGTCATTAATAAAAAGAACAAAAACATTTCCCATGATTGCACAATTTCAATCGCAGTATTTGTGGGAAACCTAATCACTGTGTTATTTAAAAGCCATTGCCTTCATGCAATAGACAATATTTTTTTAAGTGGCTATATACCAGAAACCAGTTGTTTTGTCTATAGTCCTAGATAATATAGGTGAACCACGGTTGCTGACAGTTTTGACATTTTACGTAAAAACTTTCTTTGTTTATACAATTTTCTAATTGTAACATGTCTTGATTTTGTTGATTGTGTGAACAAAAATTACAGTTTAATATGAAACTGACACCTTTATTAATCATGAGATGAGGTATTTGCAACCAAGTTGGTCTCTTGGGAGTGGCCCTCTATTTGCATACAATTTAATATTTTTGCTGTTTTTTTACAATCCAAATCCTCTGCAATTCTCTCATTTTGGGGAAAATTTTTAGAACAAATTTGAGTTTGTCAACAGTTTAAAATTTTAGCTAAGTCTTCTTGTCTACCAATAGACTTACAGCTGTTAGAACTCAATATACTTGCAGATCGCGACTGTAATTTTTTGTCTTCTGAAAGAAAGGAGTTGTTTTCGTTCTTTTTGAGTGCCACCTCAAATGTCCCACAGGGTAATAAAACAAATAGACGAGGGTTTCTATGAGATCAAATAAAGATACCAATGACAGACCAAGCCACATGCCCATGTATCCACCGATGTAGCTGAACATTTCTACACTCTGAAACAAAATGCCATTGTTAGAACAAGGAATATTCTTATATTGTTTTGAGATGCAAGTCATCAGTGAAATATAACTTCTGCTAAACTATGATTATGAAACGTTATTTAAATGAATGTTACTGGTGTTACAGTTAGATACTTCCGGTGAAGTAAGTTTTCTACTGGGATTATGGTAAGAACTTACTCAAAGGGGAAAATGCTTTTAAAACTTATAAGCTACTGGAACCGAAATTACTTTCCTACTTGAATTATTGTAAAATGTGGCAAGTAGCCAGGGACGTCATTTCAAGCTATAAAATTTCTACTTTTAACAAATTGCAACTGAAAATTTTTTCTATTATAGTATTATTAGACACTCTTAGTGAATTATACTTTCAATTACTATTATTACGAACTGTAAGAAAGACCCTGCACCGCACAAATTTATTACTCCCTCTTGCAGGTAACGTTTGTTATACAGGGTGTCCACTCCTATCGTGGCCCAATAGCTAATTTCTAAACCGTTAGAGATAAGCATATAGTTTATTTAGGAAAAAATCTCTAAATTACGAAAGGAACTTTGGGTCTATGAAATGTTTTTCAAAAAATCAAATTTTAAAAGAGTTACGAAATTTAAATTTTTATACAGCCCCCCCCCCCAGTCCTATCAATCATATTTAGTAAAACATTCTTGACACTGTAACGGTTAAAACTTTAAATAAAAAATCACTGTTTTACGACAAAAATTGACCGAGTTATGACGTTTTGAAAAATCAAGATTTTGCATTATTTCATGACATCATCGAGAGATCGCTTAAGGGACCGTATGCGAAATCCTTCAAAATCTTGATTTTTCAAAACGTCATAACTCTGTCAATTTTTGTCGTAGAACACTGATTTATTTTTTAGTTTTAAACGTGTCAAGAATGTTTTACTAAATATGATTGATAGGACTGGGGGGCTGTATAAAAATTAAAATTTCGTAACTCTTTCAAAATTTGATTTTTTTGAAAAACATTTCGTAGCCCAAATTCCTTTCGTAATTTAAAGATTTTTTCCTAAATAAACTAGTATATGCTTATCTCTGACGGTTTAGAAATTAGCTATTGGGCCACGATAGGAGTGGATTCCCCCCTTCTGAGACAGTTTCAATTCAATAAATATCATACTTGCAATTTTGTTTGGTTTCTCTGGAAAAGAAACAGAAAGCTTACTTCAAATTTTGGTTGATAGACATACTTCGTCACTTGGAAGCGTTTGAAGAATACTGACAGTTTAATTTTTGAGATTCTGCAAAAAAAAAAAAAAATATTAATATAAATATTCCTTTTCAACAAAGATGAACAGTTTTCAAAGAGAAGTCACGTTTTCATTGAAAAATTTGAAGTAAAATGATAACATTTTTTTTTTTCAGTTTTAGAATTTTTATGCTTAGGATTATTGAATCGCTGTGGAAGGAAAATAGCTCAATGGAACTAATTTGGTTGTACAAACATAACTTTACTTTAGTGCTCAATGAGCACATTTGGAGCTAAACATAAACTATATTCTATTAACCCATTGGTGCCTGACATTTTTTTTTCCAAAGAAATTTTGTATACTGGTTACAAACAGCGTTTAATGGACAGGAAAAATAATAATAAAAAAAATATTATGTAAAAAATATTTTTTTTTTATTAAGGAAAGAAAAATCGTCCCTTAAAAGTGACGATAGACCCCAGAGGGTACATACTTTTTTTACTAAAATTTTTTTCTGCCTACGATATAATATTTTAATAGACATTTTATAAGAAGAAATAAAATCAGCAATGAACATAAACTGGGAAGCTGGGAATAACTTTGAAAACTCAGCTTTTTTTCTTAAGATTGTGAACGATGTCATTTTTGATAAAGGCCATAACTAGGTGGCCAAAAGTATCCGGACACTTTCAAAAATTCACATTTTTACATATAGCTCGAGAAATAAGTGATCAATTGCTCTTTAACTTTAGTCATACAAAATATAGGCTTCACCGAACATTTCCAAGTTGAAATTAAATTACCCTTGCATTTGGGGGACGACAAGAAGGGGGTTGAAAGAAAAACCGCTTTTTGACCATAACTCTTCGAAAATAGCTCGGAATAAGCTATCAATTTCAGTAATTAATTAGCATACTATGCATAATTACTGTACAAATTTTTATGAACGTACCACTCTTACTTCTGAAGATATGAAACAGTTTTGAAAAAACGGCAATTTTATTTGAAGGGTTTTTGCTCATAACACGCAGAGTTTTTGATCAAACCTTATCACAACTTCAGGAAAGATGACAAAATACAAGAGAAAGAACATACTAAAACGGTAAATAAAAATATTAAAAATTCGATGAGATATGAACGTTAAAAGGAAATAATTTTTCACGGCGCATGCGCGAACGACAGAAATTTATAACTACAAAAATATTGTAGCCTGATTTATACTGCATCTTATAAAAAAAGTTTCAGTTGAATATCACGAAAAATGAAAAAGATATCAGCGATCTAGTGAGCTGTATTTCATTCATTAGCAGGCAAAACATAAATCGCAAGGGGTTGTCCACAAATAGTGTGGTGACAATCGATCATTTTTTTTCAATGTTAAATTGTATACAGTTTGAAAATTTATATTCGGCATTGTAGTCACATTTCGTTTATTCGGCCAAAAAGACCTTATACGTAGGTGGCCAAAAGTATCCGGACACCCTCTGAAACGTTGGTTTTGAACGACGACGCAATAACCTTCAATTTAAAAATAGCTCTTTGTGGACAGACCCACACTATTTAGATATTGTAGGCGAATGAATGAAATACAGCTCACTAGATCGCTGATATCTTTTTCATTTTTCATGATATTCAACTGGAACTTTTTTTATAAGATGCAGTATAAATCAGGCTACAATATTTTTGTAGTTATAAATTTCTGTCGTTCGCGCATGCGCCGTGAAAAATTATTTCCTTTTAACGTTCATATCTCATCGAATTTTTAATATTTTTATTTACCGTTTTAGTATGTTCTTTCTCTTGTATTTTGTCATCTTTCCTGAAGTTGTGATAAGGTTTGATCAAAAACTCTGCGTGTTATGAGCAAAAACCCTTCAAATAAAATGGCCGTTTTTTAAAAAATGTTTCATATCTTCGGAAGTAAGAGTGGTACGTTCATTTGAATTTGTACAGTAATTATACATAGTATGCTAATTAATTACTGAAATGCATAGCTTATTCCGAGCTATTTTCAAAGAGTTATGGTCAAAAAGCGGTTTTTCTTTCAACCCCCTTCTTGTCGTCCCCCAAATGCAAGGGTAATTTAATTTTAACTTCGAAATGTTCGGTGAAGCCTATATTTTGTATGACTAAAGTTAAAGAACAATTGATCACTTATTTCTCGAGCTATATGTAAAAATGTGAATTTTTGAAAGTGTCCGGATACTTTTGGCCACCTAGTGTATTAAAACGGCTACAGAACACACTTTACGATGGTTATGGGATGCAATCTGTTAATAACGAAATGAAACAATACCAAGGTACTAATTGAACACTATTATTTGGTTGAAACGTTCATTTTGGGGAAATTCAGACCCTTTTTTGGACCGTCCCTAAAAAGGGACGCTAGGCATTAATGGGTTAAAGAAGATTTTCTACAATAAATAGCCAGAAACAACCTATATTCGAGCAAAAAACCACCTACCTCTCTTACGCATACAATCATATAGAATTGCTACTTTGCTTTAATAAAGGCCAATTATAGGCAGTTGGTGCATTTAAAGGGGGAGGGTGCGACCCCGAAGAAATTCTTTTTCTTGCTGTAAAATCGGGCTACATTTGAACTTTATGTTAGACCTCTAAAATCGGAATATGGCCTCAAAAATCGGGACAGATGGCTGCTGACGACTTTCATCTTTCAGTTAAAGAACTCCATTATCATTAAAACCATAAGGAAATTTTCTTTAGTTAGAATTTTTAGCTTTTATTTTCACAAAATAATCAATTCTCCCCGCAAAAAAAGTCAATTTTCAATCGATCATTTAATATATTATTAATTGCGAAAAGATATGGGAAACAATGTCCTTTACTTTTGGAAGTAAGGAGGCATAAATTTTATTTCAATCATAAGAACAACACAATGAAATTTACTTACTTACACCAGTAGCTCACGCACTGTAAAAAGCAAAATACAGAATCAATTTCTTAAACCTTACTTACTAATATACATCTACACATAATTTAGAACATTCTTGCATTTGAAAAAAAAACTTTTTTATTTTCAGTTTTTGTCAAAGTATTTACCATGTTAACTCATTTATACTTTTTTTTACCGACTTCAACAAAGGAGGAGGTTATACAATTCGCCGGAGAATTTTTTTTTTTTTTTTGTTATAAGATTACTCGAAGACGCCTGGACCGATTTTAAAAATTCTTTTTTCGTTTGAAAGGGTTTCACTTCCGATTGGTCTCGAAAAAATTGGACATTTTGAAATTCTTCGTACAAAATATTGTATTCAGAAACTTATAATATTCAAATTCTAATGCTTTTCGCGTTTAAAGATTTTTTTATGCTCAATATCCCATATGAAAACTCTATTTATTTATTTATTTACGACACATATTTCGAGCTCGTGTACTTGGTCACTCGACCCGTTTATGAACTTACGTCTAATATGACAGATAGTACAAGACAGAAACATTGTACAGGACAGAGTTTACGCTCCTCGGAGAAGGAAGTTACAACCAGAGCGAGGGCGGGAATCGAACCCGCCGTCCTGGGCTTGCTTAAGTGACGCGCAGACATAGAGCGCCGCTAGGACAAATTTGTGCATAAATGTAAAGGATAAATACAACGTTAAAAACAATCCTTTTGTCGGATATCTGTGCATCCACAGCTCATAAGTTTTTTGCATTGAAAAAGGCATTCCTTGTAACGCTGAAACACGTGTCTGTAGTATCCCCGCGCATTTGTGCATTTTTAACGCTGTATTTATTTTTTAAATTTTCGCTACTTTTCTCACTAAAACCATTTGATGCTTGTGTGTGCAGAAAAAAAAATTTTTTTTTTTACTTTTTAGAGCAATTTCCAACTGAAGTCGGTTCTATTTTTTTTCTAAAAAAATATTTTTTAAACACTATACTACTAAGTCTATTCAAGCGCTTTTGATAAACGCGGAGCACTTTCGCGGAACGTGTAAAGCGAGGATCTTCTACATCCCAGAATGCTACTAGCAATTTCTTACCATAACGTCAAAGTTGTTGACTTCTTCATATCTGACTTCATACTGATGATCGCTGGAAGAGAAAAGTAGCAAAATTAATTTTCGGTAGTCTTTAAGCAGAAAACATTTGAAATTTTAATGTAACTAAATGTCTTTTTATTTGGATTTTGCCTTCCATGTTTCTTACTAAAATGCTAAAGCAAAAAATACGAGGGTTGTTTTTTTTTCAACCTCCGATTGGTTATAAAAAGTAAACGGATTCAAATACAAAAAATATTTTATTATCAAAAGTAAGACACAATTATCTACATAATAACTTTGACGATTGCAGCATTTGTTGTATCTGTGAACTAGCTTTACAATTGCCTCCTCGTAAAATGTTACCGCCAATGATTAGAAGTGAGTTGTGACTGTGTCTTTGAGTTCCACGCCACTTTGGAAGCATGATGCCTTTTCAGATCTCACCTCAGTTATTGCTATGCCCCCAAGTAGTGGGCATGGCAATGCCCGTCATCATAGTGCTCGTGTAACCCAACGATTCCTCCAGCAATTTTAATGGGAGATTTTTAAACACCCACCATAAAGCAAATGCACCCACAGCTCGATCATAGCATCCTAAGACTGCAGTTTCGTCCTTATTGGTGACTCCTCAGTTATTAGGATGCTATGACCGAGCTGTGGGTGTATTTGCTTCAGTTCTGCCTTAACCCTGGCTTATGGGCGGTAACTCATTGCATATTACCCACCATAAAGTTCCGACCGAGCACCAAGTGACTTTCATCTGTTCTCTGAACTGAAGCAGGGATTTGGAGGCCCCTGCTTGGGGTCCGGAAAGGAATGGTGCTTCCAAAGTGGCGTGGAACCCAAAGAAACAGTCACAACTTACTTCCAATCATTGGCGGCAACATTTTACGAGGAGGCAATTAGGGATGCACCGATAAGCAAATTGGCCGATTACCGATTACCGATTAATCGGCTAATGATAATCGGCCGATTAATCGGTAGAGCCGATTAATGATTAGAATTATTATTTTTAATACTATAAATTTCACCCTCACTGTTTGTTCCAATTTCTTTTGCAATTCCGATTTCATAAATGGAACTTATGAATGGCAACTTATTTATTCCTGAGAGAAGATTTGTTTTTCTCCATTTTTCCAATTTTTTCAAAACATATAATTTCAAAATTTTAGCAAATTTCTTTGAACCAATTATCATATTTTTATGAATAAAATTGCACTAAGAGTCTAGACATGAATTTTTTTTTTTTTTTAATTAGGGGGAAGCTCTGGTGAACACTTTAATTTAGGAGTGATGTTCTTAATTCAAATTAATTTTTCAGTTCTAAGTTGCTATTTATATCAAGTCTTTTATTCTTTGAAACTTAGAGGTGATCTAAAAGCATTAAGAACTAAGTAGAAAAGTATCGACACATGAAAAATGCTGCACCGTTGTCAAAATGTTTGTATTTATTCAAAATAGGAATATCAAATTATTAAATCATTTGTATCAACTGAGAGGACTATTATTATTATTATTTTATTATTATTACATTAATATTTTGTATTTCATTCTTTGAATCCTTTTTTTTTTTTACTTACTACACTACACTTTCGTACTACATGTTATACTTGTGCTTGCTGAAAATTATTTATTTCTTATTCATAAATTCATCTCGTAGTTTCTTGTTCAAGCATCCTCAAGTGTATATATATTATATATATATATATATATTAACATAAACAAAGTAGTTGAAGAATCATATAGAACAGAAAGATAAACTTCACCACACAGGTCAAAAGGCGCCTATGGCAGCTCTTTGAAACTGGTAGCAGACATATTTTTAATTAGAAGTAAAAGACCTTGCGAAAAATCTGTTAAAAACGGAAGTAAAAATAAAATTCCCAAAAGACCCTGGGGCCTTCATCAGGGGGACCCCCCTAGGGTAGGGAAAAGTGGAGTGAGATGTTTCTAGCAAGTTGCAGGCAAAACGCCTAAAAAGATGCAACTTTTAGCCCCCGACATCTCACAAGCAAGCAGTAGGTCACTAGAAGTCCAATACATTTATGCATATACACGAGAGAATACAATTCAAAAGACACTATATATAATCAATAAAATTCAAATAGAACAGATGACATGAAATTACAAGAAATACAAAAACAAGAACTTTCAAACAACACTGTAAGAACTACCAACCTATGGCTTCTTCAATGCGCTGCTGATAAGACTGTTGGTCAATATATATATATATATATATATATATATATATTATATTAACATCTGACTGATTATAAATGAAATGAGATATTTATGTTTTCGTATTCCAATTGAAAAGTTCAGGAATTTAACAAACGGTTTTCTTTTAATATTCTAATCAGTTTTGCGCCTTGCACGAAATATTTATTTTGTTTTCACTCGGTTCACGTTCATACTGCATGTTATTCCAGAAAATTACATTTATTTAGTGTTTATACAACTGTTTATCATAGATTCTTGGTGAAAGTATACGTTGAAAAGTAATATTAAAAAAAATATTTTTTTCGCCGATTAATCGGCAAGATTTTACCGATTATTAATAATCGGCAGGGTGGCCGATTATGGCCGATTAATCGGTATTGCCGATTAATCGGTGCATCCCTAGAGGCAATTGTAAAGCTTGTTCACATCGGAGGTTGAAAAAAATACAACCCTCGTATTTAGGAAAGATAAAAATTAGCTAGCTCAGCGTAATGATGGTTTACATCAGAGGTTCCCAAAGTCCAGACTTACACCGTATCCTCTCCATTAAATTGCCTATTTTGGGGGCACCCCCCCACCCCCTCCTTGCGCAAAAGAAAAAAAAACCGTATTTCATACATTTAAATCTTTTTCTTCCCCTAAAACTGTTTGTACGTTTTTTTTCCCTTCCTTTAAATATATTTAGTCATTGTTCGACACATTTTTAGAGCCCTTGTTTAGTTTTCATGAAACATTATTATTTCGAGCTATGGAAGTAAAAATCTGCTCAAAACCCAATTAAGTGTCATAAAATAGAGCAATGTCCATACCTGCAGGGATTACGGCAGTTCAATGTGCAGTTTTCAATGATGTCACTCGTTGCAGAAATTTGCCCTAAAAATGTGCCGTAAGAAAAGTTTGAAAATGTTATTAATCTGATAAAATTTTATAACTTTTTTAATAAAATTTTAGTGCCACATTATTTCCAACACATAAAGAGTGATAGTTCAATGTATTGAAAAACAGTTTGTGGATGTTTTATCACACATTAAAAAAAAAAAAAAAATAAGTAAACAATTAAAGAATAAAAATAATTTTTAAAAAACCAGGAACGTTGTGGAAAGTCACGAGCAGCTTTAATGGGCTTCATTTCTGTCAGTTATACATCTGGAAAAAAGCGAAAAAGTTTCTCACTAAGAATTCCCACTTAACCTGGAATCTTCCTGAAAAATTCAGAAACCTTCCAGAAAAGCCCTGAAATTTTCTTTTTCGGCGTATGATTTTACAAACACCTTGCAAATGAAACAAGAAAACCTTTTTTCCAAAAATGTAATAGCATAAATACAACGTTAAAAAGCACAAATGCGCAGGAATACTGCAGACACGTGTTTCGGCTATACAGAGAACGCCTTTATCAATTCAAAAAATTGTGAGCTTATGGATGTGATATTACGTGAACAAAGAGTTATTACGTTGACCTAGAGTTTCAAAAGGGAAGACGGCGTTGAGAGTGCATGTGCGAAAAAAACTCTCAAAATTTACCTCTGTAGCATAGTTCTTCCATGTGTGGATAAAGTACGTTCTTGTCGATGCATTTTCCTTGCTCCAGCAATGTAGTCAATTTGCAGTATTCGATGCACATCTGAATCGAAATATATACTGTTTCAATATATCGTATACAAAAAAGGTTACAACGGATATCTGAAAATTTTTCGCGTTTTACTTGTGTAGCCAATGAAAGTTTTATCCCTCATAAATTTTGAATTGTTGAGGTGTAATTGCCACTTCAACTTTTTTCAACTGAAATGTTTCTGAGCACACATTTTTTTAAGCTCATGAGCTTTGTCTTGACTTGCACTGTCTGTATAGCTTGACCACGAGAAGATGTGGTGTGAACTAGACTCAGAAACTGCTTTATTTTGTATTCGGAAGGATCAGCGAGAAAGCGCAATCAGTAAAATTCTAACTGTTCGCGCGATTCCGCTGATCTTACCTGCTACAAAATGAAGTGATCCACTCCTGTGGTTAGGCTATAGATGTGCACAAAAGAATGTAAATAACTTCGGCAATGCTTTTTGCATCTCTTATTTTTTTATTCTCCGATTTGTTAAATTTGCTTGGTTAAATTGTATTTTGTCGCCCTTTTCGGCTTCTAAATAAGATCATGAGAAATATATTTCGAAATAGAAAAAATATTTACCAGCTCATTGAGAGGGCCCGTCCCATTGTTTTCCCTCCAAATTTTCAGGTAGTCTGTACAATTGGTGTCGTAAGGTGCCGGTAATAGTTTTTTCTCTGTCTTCGAAGTAAAAACAAAAGCGAAGATTAATTTTAATGCATCGTACAATAGTTATATTCTTGGAAGTATTTATAAACTTTTGTATCTTTATACGCTGCTCGACATTGAAAATGCAACACCAAGAAGGAGTGGTCAGAAATTCATGCAAATTTTACCGTAGACGCACGTCACTGAGTTATGCAAATGATATGAAATGCGCAGCTCTTCGACGCACGTGAAGTAAGATATAAGAGAAGGAAGATGAAAAGTGGGCTATGTTCATGTTGGTTTTTCTGCCAGACTAATTATCGGAGAAATTTGGTTTTTGTCTCGAAGGATACGTGTGATAGGAGGAAATGCACGCCGTCCTCAACGAAGACACTTCCAGCATATAGACGACTTTACAAGGGGTATGGTGATCGGACTGAGAAGGGGAGGTTGGTCCATACGTCAAATTGCAGCTGATACCCCCATGGATGCAAGCACTGTGCATCGGCTGTGTCGGAGATGGTTGGAAAGAGGAAATGTAGCCACATTGAGGGGTGCAGGTGCAGCCAGAGTGACGTCAGACCGCTTGGATCGACGGATTCACCGACAAGCTGTGGCGGACCCGCAAGTCACTTGTACGTCGATTCTGCAGCACGTGCAAGGTACCCTGGATGTTCCTGTGTCGACCAGAACCATTTCCCGTCGACTGGTTGCACGTGGCCTGCACTCACGGCGCCCGCTAAGAAGACTGCCATTGACCTCACAGCACAGACTCCAACGTTTGGAATGGTGCCGGTTCCATGCTGTCTCTGTCTTCTTACCAAATTTCATCAATATCTGACCACTCCTTCTTGGTGTTGCATTTTCAATGTCGAGCAGTGTAATAAAAGACAATTACCTGATCAAACATAAGATTCACAAACGAAAAGAATAACAAAAGTAAATAAGTAAATTGAATAGACATAATAATAATAATAATAATAATAATACTAAAACGATAGGATTATACTCGACAGCGACTTAACTTGACTATGAAGAAATAAGCCGAGACCAACAAGAGAAGAAAGTAGTTCCTTGAACGGTGTCCAAATTTTGGGTGAAATAAGACCTTTTGCTTCAGAAATCAGATTACAGTGCGTTTCGAAATGATAGGTCCACCAGTAAAAACCAAAGTTATGCTGGTAAAAAAGGTTGTATTGTGTACAAAGTACTACTTTATAAACTACATTGCTTCATTCAATGTAAAATAGCTCATAAATAATTTACAAATAATATGAATAATGAGAGAAACTAAAATTAGATAAAACAGATGTATCAAAAAGATATAAGTCCACTGAACCAAACATCAAATAAATGTTGAATTAATAAGAAATTTTTCTGATTTTTTTCCTGAATAAGCTCATAAATCCTATTTGGCATGGTTTCTTCAAGTTTTTACAAACAATTTGTCCCGATTTTTGACCATTCGGAGGAAATAGCCTTTTTAAGTCTGCAGTACTGTTGTACTGCCTTCGGCCTGCATACACCGCTCTTGCAAGTATAACTCACATGTTTTCTACTGGATTCAGGTCGAGGCCTGCAAGGTGGCTAATCGATAATGTGTACAACATTATCCAGAAACCATTCAAAAGTGGACTTTGGAGAGTGCAGAGGAGCATTGTCCGGTTAGAATATGAAGGATGGGCCCCCAATGGGTTCTGATTTCGGAAGAAAATATTGTTGAAGCAGCTTGTTATAGCCAGCAGCATTCAAACGATTGTCTACAAATGCTATATCAGTTTTTCCTGTCCCTCTGAATCGGGCACATACCACCATCAGCTTGCCTCTTCGAGAATATATGTCTATCGTTACGCAGATCGTACCAGTAATAATGCCGACTATCCAGGTTGAATTCCTTTTTATCACTGAATATCGCACCATGCCTATCTTGTTTCCAGAACATCACTTCCTGCGCGAATTTCAATCTCTTTTCTTTGTGCTTTTTAGTAGGGATGGACCGGATAGTGATTTTGCCGGATACCGGATATCGGATATCCGGTGGCTCATTATACGCCGGATACCGGATATCCGGCATTACAATTACATTGCACGTTCGCTTATTTTTATGTAATGCAGCTTCAAAACAATCTCCATATATTATTTCTCTAAGCCGAATCCTATACCCGGTCGAAACTCGCTCATTTCTTTATCGAATTGCAAGAAAATTTATGATTTTGAAGCTTATCCCGCGGGCTATTGACGAAAATTAGACCCACCCTCTAAAAAGTGTCGGTTCGTTTTTTATTCGAACTTCAATTTTTGGGCACAAAATTGACTCTATCTAGCGAAATAATTGTCGTATTGTCTCCATTTTGATTTCATTCGAAAGATTAAAAAAAATGCGTTCTTTAGAACGTTTCTCCGCTAGCGCCGCGTAACGAGAATCTCGAAAATCCACGTTTAAGCGACTTATAAGCGATTGAAGTTTGAAAAAGTTAAATTTTTTGCTCAACTGGAAAAATCGTTACATTGTTGTTCGAATCAATTTTAAATGCGACATTTCAAGCCAAGGCTTAGCTCGGTAAACCTTAATTGTAACTTTTATTGTTTCAAAATACTATGGTAGTTTTGCGATAACGTTAGTATTTAGTTTAGTAGTAGCCTTGGGTATTTGATTTTAATATAGGGTATCACTTTTTTAGTACAGTCGACGCTCGTTATAACGACCACACGTTATAAAGACCATCCCAATATAACGACCTGTGAGAAAACCCCCAACTGTATCCCAATATACTCTATGTTCTACCTCTTACAGCGACCATTCGTTATAAAGACCGTTTTCTGTAGGACGGAGACGGTCGTTATATCGAGCGTCGACTGTAGTTGTAAAAGTGAACGTGTCTTTGATCTTTTTGAAAAGTTGTCAGAACGACGGCAGTAGATAGCGATGTTGTGCAAATGAAGCCAATAACAATTGTCGTATTAAATTTTAAGTTTAGAGTTTTTTTTTTTTTTTTTTTTGCGGAATTCCGCACGGGTCACCTAGTAAATCAAAGTTGTTTCTCGCATAATTTCTTTAAGAACATGTTAAATACATTTAAATTAATTTTTTCAAGCCTCTATTTTATTTGTACAGGAGTAGCGCTACATATGAAATGAAACACTAGCATATTGTGATTTCTTTCTAAATTATGTATTTTTATCAAAATAGACGAAACTTTAAAAGATTGAATTAAATATTTCTGTATATACTCAAAGTTTAAACTTTTAATTATTCTTGGTTTAAATTTTAAAGCTTTTCTGTTTCAATATCATTTCAATAGATTTCTACGTAAATGATACAGTTGTTAAATATTTCACCAATATTTAAAAAAAAAGAAAGAAACAAAGAAAGAAAAAAGGAAAAAAAAACTAAGCTCAGATAAACGTTTTTTTTTTTTTTTTTCAAATTGATACATATTTTATTAGAATTTTATGAATTTAAACTTCATTACAAAGTAACACATTTTCTTATTTCTAATTTTGCAATAATATAACGCAAAATTTTGCTTTGAAAT
Source organism: Uloborus plumipes (assembly GCA_038373865.1). Lineage (NCBI taxonomy): Eukaryota > Metazoa > Arthropoda > Arachnida > Araneae > Uloboridae > Uloborus > Uloborus plumipes. The sequence goes on along the minus strand of JAXGGA010009169.1, from coordinate 3,844 downwards.
TCTTTTTTTTAAAGAATAATATGCATGTAATTTTTCTAACATACAAGTTAAAGAAGAAAATATCAAAACAGGACCAGTGTTGTGCAATGAGTTACCGCCCAGTAAGCCAGGGCTGAGGCAGAACTGTAGCAAATACACCCACAGCTCGGTGCATTTGCTACAGGACCAGTGTGTTAAATAATAATAATAATAATAAAGTTATCAGGGTTGCAAAAAACCCACCTGCCCAAAAAAACCCACACAGATTTTTTTGGGTAAAACCCACTCTAAAAAACCCAATAAAACCCACACAAAAGCGGGTTTTATTGGGTTTTTAAAAATTAGTGAGTTTTATTTCATATTCAGCATTTTTTATATTAGATTTTATCCATTGTATTTAAAAAAGTTACCTTACCTATTGAAATTTATATGTCTACCTATGAAAATGTATATACAGTCGACGCTCCGTTTTATAACGACACGCGTTATAAAGACCATCCAATATACTCTATGTTCTACCTCTTTCACAGCGGACCACTCGTATAAAGACCGTTTTCTGCAGTGACAGGATGGCCAACGATTGTTTTGTTTACAGTTGGCAATGGCCTCGAGTAATATTACGGGGAAAGAAGATAATGTTACAAAATACATTTTAAAATGTTACATCTTCATCCTAATAACTACGAAAATTGAGAACAAATCCTATACTATAATACGAGGAATGTTTGTAATGTCGAAAATCGCCCCGGAATTAATAAACTCCGGTAAACTTGGGGGTCTGGGGTTTTTGGCCACGGGGAATCGATTGGCACCGGTTTTGAAGCGCTACGGTCGAAAAGTTCGGAGTTACAGATAGGATTCATTAAATGTTTGAGAAGATTTCTTACTACGCCATTTTCTTTATGATTTCTCTTATTGTTACCGTTTCATAGCAACCACGTGCTAACAATGGATTTCATATTTAATCCCATCAGCGTAAATTTATGTTTTTATGGTATTTGGCAAATAATTTTTGGCAACATGTTAGAATTGTTATTGCTTTTGAAATTTAAAAGAGATCGATCAAAATAAAGTTAGAATTGGGTATGGGCAGCGGTAGAGCCGCTATATAGACAGGCCGACGCATCAAGCTTAAGTTTCACCACTTTGGATCCAACTCATTAACTTTCACTTTCATTTTTCATTGTTGAGGAATTAGGGTTACCAGAGTAAAGTTTCGGGACATTGCCAAGCTTTGTTAAATTTACGTAAAAAGTTACCAAAAAGCGATAACTGGCCAGAAAAGACAATCCTCACACACGCGCTGGATCCAAAGTGGTAATCTTGATGCGTCGGCTCGTCTATATAGGGGCCTGAGGCCGCGGTAGTCCAATCGGTAAGTCGTCGGACTCGTAACCGGAGGGTCTCGGGTCGATCATTTAGCCGCCGATCAAAGATCCACCGTCTTCATTAATGGTTGCTGGGGGACGTTAAAAATGTTCGTGGTCACAAAATCCTCCAAGTGAAACGAAACCTCTGGGGTGTGCTGGGCCAAGGGTTTACTCGGTCCTTGCGCCTTCTTCAAAAATGAACAGAGCGCTCTTCAGGGCCCCATCCCGGTTAAAAATCGAGTTGTGGTATGTACGGGGGGGGGGGGGACCTGGAGTGTAAAGTGAAGTGAAAGTCAAAACCAACTGGAACCAAATGCGTACTGGAGAACAGGGACTCTGCATCCATTCGCATCAAAGCCTCCCGCGCCTTCGGCGCCAAATGAAATGAAATTAGGTGTGATTTTACGGTGAGCATGGATTAAATAGGGTTGTGTTTTTTAAAATAAATTACGGCTGTTTTGAATGCGTAATTGCAACCAAAGGCTCAAAAATGCTTTTCAAGTTTATCTAAATAAGTACTTCGCACTTTAGAAAAAAAACACGAGTTTACAAACCTCTTTTTTTTTAACCGAGCGGGCTCGGTTCCCTGGTACACGTTAGGGGTAATACGAGGAATGGTTGCCAAGTCGAAAATCGCCCCAGAATTAATTAACTCCGGTAAACTTGGGGGTCTGGGGTTTTTGGCCACGAGGAATCACGAGGTTTGGTTTTTCTAAATAAATTTGTCAAAAATATTGAACTTCAACACACTTCAATCTTTACACTGCTCACTTTGTACCATTTCTTTAATTGTATAGTTTTTTTAATTATTATCAATTACATTTTATTTCCTACGACTTTTCAAACTTTATCTTTGTATAGAATAGTTCCCTTTCCAAACTCTAACTTTGTTTAGAATAGTTTACAATGGTGCACTTTAACCGGTTATCTTTTCATCAATGGTTTCACAAATTTTCTTATGGCATGTATTGTTTTGATAAATCACAATTGAAAATTTAAATCTTCGAGTTAGCTTCGATACCTGTTTTCCTCGAGCGGAGCTCGGTCACCCGCTGGTTATTACTAAATATCGTTACATTTCATTTTTTTTTTTACATTCATCTATGATATAACTTGGGTGGTGGTGGCATAATAAAAAAGTGTAAACTAATCCTTTAAAGTAATTTTCAAATGTTATTTGTTACTTTGTCTTTTATGATGATTTATTTACATTATTTGAATGCAAATTAATTGCATATTAAATTAATTAAGACAAAATAAAAATCAGCATTCTTAATTCTTTATTAAACATAGAAATCCCCCCCCCCCACCTTTTCCTTTTTCAACAACCAAAAGAAACAAATCTAAAAAAACCCAATAAAAGCCAATAAAACCCTAAAAAACCCAATAAAACCCGCCCGGGTTGGGTTTTTTGAAAAGAACCCGGGTTTTTTGCAACCCTGAAAGTTAAACTCAAATAATCAGTTAAAAATTTTATGTAACTCCAAAAAACAAAGGAACATGTTTTCTGAAGATTCAAATCAGCAGTTTAAATATATTTTTAAGACGTATGCTAAAGTTGTTCACTTTTTAAAAAACAAATGAGTAAACTTTACTTAAATAATCAACTTGAAATTTTACTTTAGTTCCAAAAAATTAAGACACACATTCTTAAAAGTGGCAAATTATCATTTTAAATACATTAAGGGTCATGCTAAACATATTCACTTTTTTAAAAACAAATTAATAAACTAATTCTTAAACGATCACCTCGAAATTCAACTTCATTTTTAAAAAATAAAGATACATTCCGAGATGCAAATGTTATATTTATGGGTTATTCCAGCTAAAATGGTACAAATCATGTCTGAAATTGTCGAGTTAAGTTTATCAAATGAAGTAATTTTCGCCAACTAATCATTGTTTTAAAAATTATTCTCTGTTTATTTGTGCATAATAAAGTGTAAATGGCTTGTATATATGAGTCATTCATTGAGGGTTTTGAATAGTTCGACCACTTTGTGTAACAGAGGAGACAAATGAGGTTTGAAAAATATATTTCTAATCGTGAAGAAAAGTTAATTACAGAACAAGTATAAAATGAACTAAGTATCCTAAAACTAATTCTGTCTGCAATTTCAAATATTTTTTGCACAATTAATGGGACTGTAACAGAGTGGACATCCCACAGTGCAAATTAACTATCATCAGCAAAGAATTTTAGGCTTATCTTAGTTACTGATTATATAATTCAATGTATCAAAGTAATCAAAGCAGATACATTACTTGTACTTATAAAAAAAAATCTCACATTGAATGCGATTGCTTATTTTATTTCTGAAAGGCTTGTAACAGAGTGGACAGTTTAAAACAAAAAAAAATCTAGGAACAAAGATAAATAGGTGTTTTTCCAAGATTTTTTTGTTTACATACATAAAAATCAGCAGAAAGGGTGTCAGAAGCATTTTTTGTGCTGTGCATTGCAAATGATTTTGTTGTTGCATTTCAGCTTAATC
>JAXGGA010009168.1:0-52765 GCA_038373865.1 Uloborus plumipes | reverse complement strand
ATGCTACGCATCTGCCAAGACAGTTGCTCTTGGTAATAGGACGAAGGGTGTCCAGCCAAACAGTACGTAATCGGCTTCATGAGGGAGGGCTCTATGCACGTAGGCCAATGGTCTGAATTTCGCTGACCCACGCCACCGTGTGGCCCGAAGAAGATGGGCTGCTGAACGTCGGTATTGGAAGCAACATGATTGAAGCCAAGAGCTGTTTACAGACGAGTCTCGATTCAGTCTGGAGAGTGACACCGGACGTGTTCTGATATGGAGGGACAAAGGCACTCGAAATAACCCCGCATTCGTTCGTGAAAGGTCACAATACAGGCGAGCTGGTTGGATGGTGTGGGGTGAAATCAGCATAGGCGGACGTACGGACCTGTATATCATTTGGAATGGTACTTTGACGGGTCGAAGTTATGCAGACGAGATACTGAGACCTCATGTCATCCCTTACGATGGAGCTATTGGAGATTCCTTTGTTTGCAAGACGATAATGCAGAGATCTCGTCTGGTGGAGAACATGCTTGAAGCTGAAAAAATACAGCGTATGGAATGGCCAGCGTGCTCTACTAACCTGAATCCAATCAATCATGTTTGGGCTTTGCTCTGAAGATGCATTACTGCGCGACTAAGGTCGCCTGTTACAGTCTGAGACTTGGAGATTGCACTTCTTGAGGACTGGAACAGTATTCCCCAAAATCAGATCGATAACCTTATCGCATCCATGCCAAACAGGTGTGCAGCAGTCTTAGCTGTTCTAGGAGACCACACGCCTTATTAAAAATCATGCATCATGTACCTTTTTTTATTTTTTCAAACAGTACCTTTTTTTTATTTTTTCATGTAACCAAATTGTTGCCCGAAATCACCTTTTCATGTTTTTTCCACATTTTCAAAGAACTAAAGAATAATCTTTTTTTTTCTGTATTGCTCATTGATACGGGTGTACTATCCATTGTATGCCAATCCGTGACTGTCTTGCACGGTTTTCTTCACTTTTTTGCTTGCTCCCCTAATTGTTTTGAGCAGTGTATATAAAGATGACGGTTGACGGTGTATGTTTGTAACCGATGGCCAGAAGCCCCCACAGCACCTACAGACCAGAAACTTGGCACAAAATTCGAACGTATCCCCGTGAAATGCACTTCGAAGGCCGAATTCTAAATTTCGAATTAGTTATTTTTAAATTAATTAGTCTCATTTTTGGTGTATCCGGCATAATTGAGGGAGGGGAACTTTCCCCCACTATCAAACGTTATACATCGTTGGAAAAGGTTTTTTTTTCTGAAAAAGAAAAGTTTTTGCACATTTCTCTCCGTTAATTAGAACAGGAGACAGTAATTACTCAAATGTGGCCAATTTTCAAGGCTTAAGAGGTTACAGTACCTCAAAAATGACCAAAAGACCAAAAAAAATTTTATTGCTTATTTCAAAAGTAAAAGTGTTTTAAAACACTCAGAAAAAAATAGCATTGTTCTAGCTAAATTATTTAAAAAGTTATGAGCGACTTTAGGGCATTTCATTTCACACTCCAGGGTCCCCGTACCTACCACAGTTTCGTGGTTTAACCGGGGATAGGACCCTGAAGAGCGCTCTGTTCTTAATTTTGAACCAGAAACTAGGGTCGAACGACTTTAGGGCATGCATATTATGTGTTCTAATGAAAAGGCCAAACTTTAAAGTGCTTTTTCTCGGTGATCAGTTTTTAGTGTTTCTATGTTACTGGAAATGCTAAGGAATTTTTTTCTATAAAAGATATAACTTTAAAGCAATATTTTTTGCACTCAGGATAATATATTTAACAAAACTGTGTACCGTAAAATGGGGTTAATCGGAACACTTTTCAGCTTTGATTATAAAAAAAGCAGTTAAAAGATATTTTTTTAATTTGATTTTTTGGGTAAAAACTTCGGTCTTGCTTTACTTTTGATATTCCAAGCAAAGACAAAACATTTTGAGCAATTATTATTAAAATATATAGCAAATTATGGGTGTTCCGAATCACCCCGCTGATAGGGGTCAATCGGAACACTTGTTAAATTTTTTATTTTTTTCAATTTAATCTGTAATAGGTCTCACAAACATGAGTAACATTGATGGGGGAGAATAAGAACAGATAATTACTGTCAAATAAATGTATAATTTCAGTACCAGTAAACGTTTATAATTTGTGAAAATTCAAAATAATTTTGAACTTATGAAAAATGAAAGGTAATTTTAAGAAAAGTTTTTGAATTGAAATGCAAAGATTTAACATGAATGGAAGTCACTCATGTCGTCCACAAATATGTACTTGTCCTTAAAACTAGCAATTGTGACTTGGCTTAAGTTTTTTCATAACATCTCCTGGGATGAACTCTGCCTTTTCTTTAGTTTTTAGAAATTTCTGGGTTTCGGGGATTGTCCTGAAAGATTTTTTCGCTTATTCATCACTGCCTGTGTGCTAGACGTTTACTACATAAAGTCTATGTGACTTTCTCCCTTTTATTTTAAGTAAAAAAAAAAGTCTCCTGGAGAAAAAATCTTTTGAAATCTGTAACTTTTGTCATTCTAAGATCTAGTTGCTCGCGAGAAGAGATAAACAGTAATAAATGCTTGTCCCTGTCTTGATTAGAAGAATTGGGGTTAGAATCTTGATTTTACAAACAATTTCCTTCAAATAATTTTGAATTGGAACAACAGAACTAAGTGTTCCGATTCACCCCGCAAATTTTTTTCCCATGGCATTTTTCAGAATTCCTCACTTTTATGACACAATTTATAAAAAATGTAAATTCTAATGTGGTATTCTGTTGTTCAGATACATGTATAATTGAAACATACCACTCATAGTTTTTAAATATAAGAAGGTTTGTTCTTGCATATGAAGTTTTGCAGTCTATGAAAATGTGATGTTTTCTAGCATTCAACGTGCAGCCCTCTTTAGAAGCCAGTAGCGTTGCCAGATTGACAAAAGTATTTTTTTCCTACTTCCTATGATCTTACCTTTCTAAAAAAAAATTCATGGCGAAAAATACCCAATAGTATATTTATGAAGAATTTCTTTGTACGGTTGGGAAGTTTTGTTCCGATTGACCCCGCTGTTCCTATACACCCCATTTTACGGTATTGAATAAGCGTTTTATAAATTGCAGAAATTTTTAGAGTTTGTTAAACCTCGAAGAACAAAATATTCTAAGAATTTTTTACATAAAAGGTCACAAAATATTTTCTAATCAAAATATAAGAAAATGAATGCAGAGATTTGTTGAAGTAATCCTTCTGATTATTTCACAGAAAGAAATTTTGAAATTAGTGCGGAAACAAAAAAGCCTTAGGGTTTTTAAAAAATTGAAATGTTCTTACATTTTTCAAATTTTCAAAAAAAGTTTTCAAAATTTTTAATGTTTGAAAATAAATTATTGATTGTTAAACAAGTGCAGAAACAAATATTTCAAAGAATTAACTTTTTCACTTAAATTAAAGAAATTTGTTAGAAAGGTACTGTAACCCCTTAATTCTGTACGCAAAACTGAAACACAAGGTCCACTTTCCAGACAAACTGCTCCTTCGTCCCTGAAGTTACATAAAGGTTTTAAATTTGCGTATAGAGTTAAGCCTTAAACATTGAACAAATTTGCGCCATTAATGTCCCCTGTTCCTTTCTTAACTTGAGAAAATACTCAAGTGAGAACCTTGAGGACTGAAGTTGGAGAAAAGTTCCAACTGCTCAGAGGTAAGCGGTTGGGCCCTCGAAATCCTGATTCGGTCGGAGACGACGCTAGTGGCGCCGAACTAGTTTCTGGGTTTCCAGTTTCGGGACCCGTCTGGTGCGCTCACTGATGCAGTACTTCGGCAAAACAATATTGAATGAAAAATGAGCAAATAAACTTTGGTCGAGAATATAATTGAAGTTAAAAACCAACGTGAAAAAATCACAAAATAGGTAGAAAGTACAGCATTGCTATACAGTTTGCTGTACTTTCTACCTATTTTGTGATTTATTCACGTTGGTTTTTAACTTCAATAATACAGTGAACTCTCACTTATACGCCGGACAAAGGGACCAACCGAAAAAGGCGCATAAGTGAAAGAGACGTATAAGTGAACAAGTTTATTTAATAGACTAAAACGCAACATAGTTTCAAATGAGAGAATGAATAAGATCATTTCTATAGAAACGGGACATATTACCACGGTTTGGCAATTACTGTACAATGATAAAGAGAAAACAAAAATTGTAGCATACCTAATTACAAACTGTTCCCTTTAAAACGATGCATAATAGATATTTCTCCCTCTCCGAACTCTAGTTCATACGGAAAAAATGCCTTCAGTGAGCAATAAAGGCGAAAGATTAAAGAGGAAAGTAAAGAAAAATGCTTATTTTTTAAAGAAAATGAATAAATTTTCATGCATTTTAGGGAAAATTCGGCGCATAAGTGAAATATTTATCTTTAGAGCGACGCATAAACGAACGATACTACAGTCGACGCTCGTTATAACGACCACACGTTATAAAGACCATCCTAATATAACGACCGGTGAGAAAACCCCCAACTGTATCTCAATATACTCTATGTTCTATCTCTTATAGCGACCACTCGTTATAAAAACCGTTTTCTGTAGGACGGAGACGGTCGTTATATCGAGCGTCGACTGTATCATTATTTTGCTATGGAATGTGCTGGGACCATTCAAAATCGTCGTATAAGTGCAAAGAGCGCATAAATGAGGCGGCGTATAAGTGAGAGTTCACTGTATTACAAAATAATTTGTTTCAAAAGTTCATCGTTTCTAATTAGATGTTTATTTTTAGACGTTGTTACTGTGACCAGTGAAATGATAAAGAGTTGCACTGATAGTTGTGCGAGTCCATGCGTGTAAGTATTGAAATAGTTTCCAGAAAATTCGTGTTATATAATTAGAGCTTTGAACTTTCTCCATGTATCAAAACTGCATAGAGCACATTTTCAGGAATTACTTCCAAAAATGGTGAAGAAATAACAGCAACAGTGGATTTTTTATTGAATTAAAACATGCGTGGGGTAAAATGAGTCATGTTTCGCATTAGGCTTAGCAGCAGACCCGACATTTTGGGGGGTCAGGGATGTCATTTGCCCCCCCCCCCCTCCCTTGGCCCCCCTACTTATAAGTGGGCGTGATTTGTGTTGTTTTTCGATGAACTCGCATTGTCTTTGCACCATTTGATCCCCCCCCCCCAGGAGAAACTTGAAATGACGGACCTGCTTATCATATACTAAAGAGCTAATTATACTTTTTGCTTACTGACTCATATTTTATTGTCATGTATGTATGTACTAATTTTAAACAAGTAATATATTGCTTTGTCATTCTTTCGATACACAAATACATTAACTTATAGTGCAAAATAATTACATTAAATCAAAAAGCCAAAATTTAGAACACAGCTTTTGTTCAAAGAGCTTCCTTCAGGAAATGTTGCTAGGAAGTTGAGCAAAAGTGGCTTATTTTCCCCCAAAGAGAGAAAGAAGCCTGGGAAACCAAATCATAGAAAAAACATTCTACAGAACTGAATTCAAATAATGCAGTTGTAGGAGCGGCATCAACATCTAAGATTTCAACAACAAGTGAGGCTGTTTCTGTTGTTGTTGTTACATGCCTCCGTTGGTCAGCAGAGCTAGACCAGGTCCATGAAGGATGGGGTAAAGATACTGCTTCCGTTTTTAAGAGCACCATTTTTAGGTGGAAGACCGATTTTCATGCTCAACACACATGCCATAAGGACCCGTTCAAAGGGTAGGCATTCATTCATAACTCACTTTCACACACACACAGAAAGGACAATGACATGAGAGAGAGAAAGTACGCCCATGCCCCAGCCGGGACTCGAACCCGGGGCCACCGCATCACGGTCAGACGTCGCTGACCAATAGACGAGGTGGCTGGCGAGGCTGTTTCTTTCATATTGGAACAAGGCGAGTCAAGCATGTATTTTATTTTAATGCATGTTAAAGCTTCTGTTGTAGGTGAGCCCACTTTCACCTACACCACTAACCGAAAATAAAGGAGAAACTTTAAAAGGTACCAAAAGAGAAAACTACACACATGCAGAAAGAACATTGGGAAATTTTAACAAGCTCGACAATATTGAAAAGATTGTATACTGAAAGTCTAAGGAGATTTTAAAAAATCTATTAAACTGATACACAGACGCAAAACTAAACAAATAATAAATAAACCTTTTCTTCAAAAAGACATTTATAACTGAATTAAAGTGCATTGATAGCAAGCTTTAAAAATTGGAAAGTGGAAACAAGTCTTTTGGGGGAAATGCCAAAAAAGTATATTTTCATGCTATCATTCTTCCCCAGAAGTTAGAATAACGTGCAATGAAACTTAAAAATACAGTAACCGTTTTTTGTTTCTGGAGAGAGATGACGTTTGGAAGTGTGATGGATCGTAAACAGTGCTAGACATTCCTGGCCCTCCGATGAATCAAGGGGGCAAAAGCGCATGGGTCCTTACAATGCTTTTTCGATTAGTTCTCATTAAAAAAAAAATCATTATCCCACTATCGTTTGCTTTCCAGGTCAGAAGTTCTTCTACATGTCACTTCTTATTCAATCGTCAATACTGTCTGATCTTCTTAGGTAAAGCCTTCCGTGCATTTATTACGCTGATCTTACCGAAATAGATTAACCAAATACAGGTAAGATAACAATAAGGGGAAGAATAATAAGAAGCATTTTTTGAGCCGTATCAAACAACGTGGAACGATGCTCATTTCAAATACATGGTTTAGTTGAACCTGTCAAAAGGATATAGCAAATGCTTATAATATATAGCAATACTGTCGGCCCCGCTTAAACGAATACTGTCGGTTCCGAGAAATATTATTCGATTAAGCGGGGTATTTGTTTAAGCGGGAATCTTTAACATTGCGTCTATGGCATCGGTTCCGAGAAGATTTATTCGTAAAGGCAGGGTATTCGTTTATCCGTTATCCGATTAAGCGGGGTCGACAGTATTATACATCAAAGTTTCAAGTTGAAAACTTCGGAAAGTTATCATCCAAAACCCATCTACCCCTTTTTTAAGTAGAACTGTTCGCGAGTGCTAGGCGCGGTTTCCATGAGTGGACAGTAATTTGGTTACAAAACTTATCTCAAGTGTTGTAGTAGAGTTTGTTTTCATTTACCCAATGTTTCCTTTAAGTATCACTTTTTTGTCAAAATTACAATTTTTAACCTATCTCAATCTTAAACTAGGGTAACAGTATACATTGTGGGGCTTTTTGGTGCCTCAAAATTATCCAACCTTACTTTATTTTCGTCTCTACAAAAAGTTATTTATCCTCCGTCGTACCCTTTGAAAATATTTGGACGTATCCTGGTATTTTCTCCCACTTTCCCTTCTATCTACGATGATATTAATAATTAGGTATAGAAGCTGAATTTGAATGCATGTATTTGTAATCTTAGTAAATTATAAATCTCTATTCGTGTTCCAATATAAATTTTGGGAAACCTTCTTCTGCTATTATCAACTCATTTATTTAAAAACTCTTTCCAGTGATCAGCAGTACGACATAAAATATGAAGAAGTGAATAATTATGCTCATGTGGTAAGACTTATCTTTTATTAATAAATTTTTAACTCTTAACTGTGCAAAGCTAAAACGCGCTTCATACTTCGTCAAAATTCAATTCGAAATTCCACCGTCCCTGAACTTTGCTTCAAAATAAACAGTAAACCCCCATTATCCGCGGGTTAGGGTGGCACGGTAACGCGGACAAGCGGATACCGCGGGTAATCCGCAAAGTAGGTGAAAACGATACTAGTGTACTCGATAGCTAAAAAAAAATCAATAATCAGGGCCCGAATAATCTTTCAGGAGGCCCTGGGCCAAACACTGTTTCGAAGGCCCCCTGCAGTCAATTTTCAAACTTCACCCCTTCCAACTTTAGCCAATGGCTAAACGTCACTCCCTTCATTTTTAGCCAATGGCTAAACATCACCCCTTACAATTATAGCCATTGGCTCAAATATTTTTAATTAATTTGGTGCCCTAGGCTCACGGAGTAGAAAGAAGGAGAGAAATGTTCTACGGATGCGCTAGTTTGAAAGTGGCAACGAATTCTCACCGCCGCCAGAGGACTCTGCTTACCAAAAGCTCCCTATTTCCTGCGGGAATCAATGTAAATGATACTGAATCTGTCCTCTTTTTAAATGCTGCTATGGGAAAGAAAAAAAAAATTCTACTGGATTTTGATGTAAATCTTCGACTGATATTATGAATTAAGTATGATTTTCATCCCACGAAAATAGGTGCCGTATTCTTTGAGAAATAGGTTTAATCGAATGCACTTAACAACTTGCCAAATCTGACAGAATCTGTCATTTTTTAAAGACTGCTGTTGGCAAGAATATTTCTATTTAAATTGGAATTTTGCTCAAACCATCAATTAACATTATGAACTAAATATATTTAATAAATATATTTAAACTAATAATTATTTTGTCTACTAAATATATTTAATTAATAACAAAATTGAATACTGACACAATTAATTTTTTGCCTCATGCTTAATTTATCCACAATTTAGAGAACTGATTCTCAGCAAAAATTATATCGTACAATGCAAAGAAAATGTCACATACAGTCGCATATATGTCAAATTTGGCAAGTAGCTAGATGCGATCGATTAAACATCTTTCTTAAAAAATACGGCAATATTTCAGTGGGATCAAAGTCATATTTAGTTCATAATGTTAATCGATGGTTTACACCAAAATCCAGTTGAAAAAAAAAATTTCTTTCCCATAGCAGCATTTAATAAAATATTTTTGGAAAAAAAATAGAACCGACTTCAGTTGGAAATTGCTCTAAAAAGTGAAAAATAATTTTTTTCTTTGAACACCATCGAAACTACTTTTAAACATAAGTTTTGAAGTCGGCGCAAAAACGATAGATAAAATGATATTTAATCATATTTTGCCAATATTTTTTCAAAGAAACCATTGAAAATTAAAAGCAGAATATTTGTAACCATTACACGAATGTGTGGTAATCAATGAAATGAATCCATTAAAATTTATATTTATAGTTGAATTGTAGTTGTGTATGATTCTATACATTGCTTTTGCACCGACTTCAAAACTTATGTTTAAAAGTAGCTTCGATGGTGTTCAAAGAAAAAAAATATTTTCCACTTTTTAGAGCAATTTCCAACTGAAGTCGGTTCTATTTTTTTTTCCAAAAATATTTTATTTCATTCTTTTTAGTGTAAATGCACTTAAAATAATCAAAATATAGTTAAAAAACCATGCACCTGTTAAAAAAACTTGCAGACCTGGACTCGATCTCATTCCATCAGGTACTTCAAACCGACGTTTTTAACCACTTGACCATCGGGTCGCTCATTGAAGCAAGGATTTGCGATAGCACATATTGTTTTTAAATAACATGAAATTTTAGTTTTTCGATCATAACTTTTTTTCTAGTGAACAAATATCGTCATATGAATACATGGTACCTAAGTTAATCATCTCCTATCGATTTAAAAATAATCGTCCAAATCGGTTCAGTAGATCAGATGTTGTGTGCGAACAAACAGACAAAAAAACATACGCTTTGAATTGAGAACCTCCTCCTTTTTTGAAGTCGGTTAAAAATTGAAAGTAAAAGTAAGTAATTTGAATTGTGGGAGAAAAAGTTAGAGTAAGACTTGGAAAATTGGTGCAAGTTTTTGCTTTTCATGGAAAATAATTTTCAACTAAAGTGGACTCTTTAGCTTTTTACAAACACCACAAATCAAAATCTTATTTTTTAAAAATGTGTGTCACTTTAATGATCGTTCATACCCTCCGCCCCCCCCCCCTTCGCAGTGCAAAAAAACATTACACAGCAGATTTTTCCCAATAACTCAACACTCATGGTGTTTGATACATTTTATTTGTTTGTAATGATGTTTTTTAGTCACAACCAATATGAAAATCACAAAAAATAGTTACTTTAATTTTTAACATATGAGCGATTCCATACCAAATCACCGAAAAAAAAAAAAAGTTGGTCGCACGACCAACTCGGATTTTTTTTTAATTTGGTACACAGATTGATGGTATAGAGGTATGAAAAAGCCCAAAAGGAAAGTTACCTGCTCCACTTATTTTCTGAGATACATGCCTTCAAAGTTTGTCCGCCACGTCAAAATACTAAAAAAGTGATGTTATTTAATCATTTTTTATAAAAAATCGTACTCATGCAAAATAAAAGTGTTAGATATCTATGGAAACTAGTTACTCCAGGCATTCTGAAAAAAAAAATACTAGAACGCTCATAATGAAAATTGCCAAGGTACAGGGCTCTTTGAAGTTGTCACCACAAAAACTTGATTTTGCAGATTTTGCTAAAATTCAGGCATTTATTACAAAAAAAGGCAAACAAAACCAAAGGTTTTCTCACTTTCTGGTAGTGTACAGGTCCTCCCTGTAAATTTCTACGCAATAAATTTTTTGGGTTTCTCACTCCTTCTTGGAAATATTTTAGCTTAAAGATAAGCCGTAAGGCAAAAAATGCATTTTTGGCCATCTTGGCAGCCATTTTTCTCATAAAGGGGGAGCAGTAGAAACTTTAATTTTTTTTTTAAACAAGCCACTGATATGTTAGCTATTCACAGGAAAAGAGTTTACTTTTGGTTATTTCTCCCATTAAGAGATATCCTGCTGACAGTATATGCATGTTTTTCGCGACGACCATATGCTTTTGTTCCCCCTCTCATGGACTTAAAATTAATTAAACCAAAAAATAATGATATATTTATTATTAGCTGTATTATCTACCCAATATGTCATGAAATTTAATTTATTAAATCATTGAACAATAAGTTAGATAATTGATGAAAAAAAGAAAAAGTATTTCTCTGATGCCTGAGCATTATGCATTCATAATTATAAAGCACTAAATACTTTCTTGATAAATTAATTAACATAAATGAGCTCTAAATATTTATATTATAAGCAATACCCAATCTTGTGATTGGGATACTCCTGTTTTTAATTGGAGAATTTCTTGAATATCACATGAATATCAGGAAAATAAATGAGGTCTTTTCGTTTGATGTAGGATATTTTATGACAAATTTCATTTGATGGGCTACTAACTGAGCATGGTGATAAAGAGCTATTAATTTCAGCATCGAATTCCATTTTACCTTATTAACAGTTAAATATTTACAAAATAATTAAATAAATAATTTAATATAAAGATATGCTTGAAGAATTAAAATTAGTGCAAGTAATTTATTCCCATACTGATCTTTACAAAATTGACATGCGTTGAGCACTGATAAGAACTGACAAGAATAAGTTTACTCACTAAAATACTAGTTCACAGATACTATAAAGCATACATTCTATTTTCTACAAAATAATACTGCAACAAAGAAGAAGGGTGTAAAGGGGTAGGTACTAAAGAATTTCTTGAAAAATCAATTGAAATAAAGGAGCTTCGAATATTTATCTCATAGGCAATACCCAATCTTGTGATTGGCTGTTCCTGATTGATGGCTATAAACAGGAGGATACCCTCGTTCTTTGTTGCAGTATTATTTTGTGGAAAATAGAATGTATGCTTTATAGTATCTGTGAACTAATATTTTAGTGAGTAAACTTTTTCTTGTCAGTTCTTATCAGTGCTCAACGCATGTCAATTTTGTAAAGATCAGTATGGGAATAAATTAGTTGCACTAATTTTAATTCTTCAAGCATGGCTTTAGATTTAATTATTTATTTAATTATTTTGTAAATATTTAACTGTTAATAAGGTAAAATGGAATTCGATGCTGAAATTAATAGCTCTTTATCACCATGCTCAGTTAGTAGCCCATCAAATGAAATTTGTCATAAAATATCCTACATCAAACGAAAAGACCTCATTTATTTTCCTGATATTCATGTGATATTCAAGAAATTCTCCAATTAAAAACAGGAGTATCCCAATCACAAGATTGGGTATTGCTTATAATATAAATATTTAGAGCTCATTTATGTTAATTAATTTCTCAAGAAATATTTAGTGCTTTATAATTATGAATGCATAATGCTCAGGCATCAGAGAAATACTTTTTCTTTTTTTCATCAATTATCTAACTTATTGTTCAATGATTTAATAAATTAAATTTCATGACATATTGGGTAGATAATACAGCTAATAATAAATATATCATTATTTTTTGGTTTAATTAATTTTAAGTCCATGAGAGGGGGAACAAAAGCATATGGTCGTCGCAAAAAACATGCATATACTGTCAGCAGGATATCTCTTAATGGGAGAAATAACCAAAAGTAAACTCTTTTCCTGTGAATAGCTAACATATCAGTGGCTTGTTTAAAAAAAAAATTAAAGTTTCTACTGCTCCCCCTTTATGAGAAAAATGGCTGCCAAGATGGCCAAAAACGCATTTTTTGCCTTACGGCTTATCTTTAAGCTAAAATATTTCCAAGAAGGAGTGAGAAACTTAAAAAATTTATTGCGTAGCAATTTACAGGGAGGACCTGTACACTACCAGAAAGTGAGAAAACCTTTGGTTTTGTTTGCCTTTTTTTGTAATATATGCCTGAATTTCAGCAAAATCTGCAAAATCAAGTTTTTGTGGTGACAACTTCAAAGAGCCCTGTACCTTGGCAATTTTCATTATGAGCGTTCTAGTATTTTTTTTTCAGAATGCCTGGAGTAACTAGTTTCTATAGATATCTAACACTTTTATTTTGCATGAGTACGATTTTTTATAAAAAATGATTAAATAACATCACTTTTTTAGTATTTTGACGTGGCGGACAAACTTTGAGGGCATGTATCTCAGAAAATAAGTGGAGCAGGTAACTTTCCTTTTGGGCTTTTTCATACCTCTATACCATCAATCTGTGTACCAAATTAAAAAAAAATCCGAGTCGGTCGTGCGACCCCCATTCGGTGATTTGGTATGGAATCGCTCATATATTTATCATCTTCAGAATTTTTGACTTTTAATTTTACTTTGAATTTGACGTAAATGCAAGGTATAAAATACAGAATTTTATAAAGGTACAAAAATTAAAATAATATAATTGATTGTGTATATAATTTTTGAGAAAACAATATACGTGCCGCAAATCAAAAACCATTTATTGCCACAATCGATTCAAAGCCCTCAAAAATGGCGTTAACGTCCATAAGAAAATTCTACAGCATCGAAGGACCCCATTGCCAATTTTAACAAAGATCCGACCAAAACTGTCATTTTGTACCATAAAAAAATATGAGGCACATTCCCAAGGGAGGATGTACCTGCATAAGGACATTACAATCATTAAAATCATTTTAAAAAAAAAATGCAGCTATTTGAAAAAATCCTTGCAGAACTGGACTCGATCTCATTCCATCATGAACTTCAACCTGACGGGCATAACCACTTGACCATCGGGTCGCTCATTGAACTAAGGATTTACGATAGCAGATATTGTTTTAAATGACATGAAATGTTAGTTTTTCGATCATAACTTTTTTTCTAGTGAACAAATATCGTCATATGAGTACATGGTACCTAAGTTACACCATCTCCTATCGATTAAAAAAAAATTGTCCAAATCGGTTCTGTAAATCAGATGTTACGTGCGAACAAACAAAAAAAAAAGTATACGCTTTGAATTGAGAACCTCCTCCTTTTTCGAAATCGGTTAAAAAAGAGGACAGATTCAGTATCATTTACATTGATTCCCGTAGGAAATAGGGAGCTTTTGGTAAGCAGAGTCCTCTGGCGGCGGTGAGAATTCGTTGCCACTTTTAGATAGCAGAGAGGTAGCTTCTCCCTTTAACCTCCTTGCCTAGGCTATGGCCTAGTTGACCTATTCAATGATCAGGCGCTGTCAATAACACAGCACATGCATTTAAATTATGACTAAAAATGATAACATTGACAAATATCTTTAAAAACTAGAAACGATCAATAACGCGCAAATATTTGCATTTAATAAATCTTCATCTAAAAAAAAAGAGAAGTGTGTAAGACCTGCAGGTAATCGGGAGTTTACTGTATATTTGAAATACGTATGGAGTTAGGCTTCGCTATTTCCTCTATTTTATTTATCGGTTGAATACATTATTTTAACCCATTAATGCCTAGCGTCCCTTTTTAGGGACGGTCCACAAAAGGGTCTGAATTTTCCCAAAATAAACATTTCAACCAAACAATAGTGTTCAATGAGTACCCTGGTATTGTTCCAATTTGTTATTAACAGATCGCAGCACATAACCACTATAAAGTGTGTTCTGTAGCAGTTTTAATATGATCAAAAATGACATCGTTCACGATCTCAAGAAAAAAAGCTAAGTTTTCAAAGCTATTCCCAGCTTCCCAGTTTATGTTTATTGCTGATTTTATTTCTTCTTATGAAATGTCTTTTTAAATATTATATCGTGGCAGAAAAAATTTTTAGTAAAAAAAGTATGCACCCTCTGGGGTCTATCGTAACTTTTAAAGGTCGATTTTTCTTTTCTTAATAAAAAAATTATTTTTTACATAATATTGTTTTATTATTTTTCCTGTCCATTAAACACTGTTTGTAACCAGTATACAAAATATCTCTGGAAAAAAAAGTCAGGCATTAATGGGTTAATGAATTGTGCTTGAGTGGGTCAGTTAAATATGTGTCGTAGCTCTACATTTGTTTGCTAAATGGCATCACATTTAGTCGTATCTTTGATTATAAAAGGAAAGCAACTCCTTTTTATAACTAGGAATAGCAACATTGCGAAAAATGAACTGCTGTTTTAGAGTATAATACTGGCAGCCGAGGTTCCAATTTAAAACTGTGAAATGCACGGTAATGAAATGTAAAATTAGCAGTTTATTGCTGTAAAATTAGCAATTTTTGCAGTTTATTACTACAAAATTAGAGCTGCATTATACTGTAAAAACAACATTCATTTTTTACAGTGTAATGTAAATATAAAAAATCTGGTATGGACCCCACACTACTTTCTTTTACGTGTAAATTTCATAGTAGTTGTCTTAAGTGTTAAAAAAAAGTGCTTGGAGTGAGCAAGGTAACAATTCAAATATTTACTCCCCTAATCTGCCACGAAACAATGCAAAAAATATTTTACAATGATTAATTTTCTAAATATTGCTGATTTTAATATCATTCAGTGAATTTTTCGCAAAATATCGCCCATAGCGCCAAGTTGAACCCAAATTCAAAAAATAATTTTTTCGCTAAATTTGTCGCAAACTTGACGATATGTCGTCAAGTTGGCGTCAAACACTTGGCGACCAAAAGCTTGGCGACATATCGCCAAGTGGTCGCGCCAATTCATATCACTTGAATCTGCATTGAAATTAACACTGATTTATCCCAAAAAATCTGGTATGGGTCCCACACTACTTCATTTTACGTGTAAATTTCTTTGTAGATGCCTTAGTGTTAAAATAGTGCTAGGAGTGAGCAAGATAGCAATTCGAACATTTACACCTATAGTTTGCCACGAAACAATGCCAAACAAATGCTTTACAATGATTCATTTTCTAAATATCGCCGATTTTAACATCATTCAGTGGATTTTTCCCAAAATATCGCAATAGCGCCAAATTGAACCCAAATTCAAAAAATATTTTTTTCGCCAAATTTGTCGCCAAGTTGGTGTCAAACACTTGGCGACCAAAAGCTTGGCGATATATCGCCAAGTGGTCGTGCCAATTCATCTGCATTGAAATTAACACTGATTTACCCCAAAAAAAGGGTAAAACACCCCCATGGAGGCATTCGAATGCAACCACAAGGGGAGGTGCACAACTAGACCATTCTCAGAGCCTACATACCAAGCTAGAAGCTTCTACGGCACATAGTTTTTGAGTTATGCGACCCACATACATACATACATACGCACACATGTACATACAGACGTCACAAGAAAACTCGTCGTAATTAACTCGGGGGTGGTTGAAAAGGATTTTTCGGCTGCTTATATGTTGGTAGGTACATATGCACGTGCTGACAGGTCGAAAAAATTACTGAACATTCATTCGTGGGTGAGCAAAATCAAAATTTAGACTCAAATTTGAGTGATTTTTTTTTTTCGCGATCACAATACTTCCTTTACTACGTAAAAGGAAGTAAAAAGGGGTAAAAAACACTCCCTTGGGAACATTCGAATGCAACCACAAGGGGAGGTGCACCACTAGACCATCCTCAGAGCCTACATACCAAGCTAGAAGCTTCTACGTCATATAATTTTTGAGTTATGCGACACACATACGCACATACATCCGCACATATACGTATATACAGACGTCACGAGAAAACTCGTCGTAATTAACTCGGGGGTGGTTGAAAAGTATTTTTCGGCTGCTTATATGTTGGTAGGTACATATGCACGTGCTGACAGGTCGAAAAAACTACTGAACATTCATTCGGGGTGAGCAAAATCAAAATTTAGACTCAAATTTGAGTGATTTTTTTTTCGCGATCACAATACTTCCTTTACTACGTAAAAGGAAGTAATAGTAGCTGAACACTTGTATTTTTCTCCTGAGGGTAAAAGTTGCAAAAGGCTTTATATAACAAGACCTCATAAAATCATTTGCAATGTGATAACTTACTTTTATAATGGGCCATACAAATGCCTACTTTGATCAATTTTTTTGAAACTGAAATTTTCTTATTTTCTGACGAATAGAACGCTCTGAAGAAATTTCGGAAATTATATTTCCCATACATACAAATGACTAAAAGAATAGTTCAAATAGCATTAAGTAATCCTTTTTTATGTATTTTTTAATTTTATTTAGTTACATTTATTTCTTTTTGTAGAATTTCTTTTTTATGATGAAGTGTTTACGATTGACATCTTCGAGATGCTTACTATTGTACTTTCCAATGTTAGATTATTGTTAATAAGATCAGTCTTCTTAAATCGTCCTATATTTTTCGGAAAATGTAAGTGCGTGAGGACTTCATAGTTGAAATTTATTTGAAGAAAATGTACAAATATACATGTGCTTTAAAAATTCATTTTTTATTTTCTAGTGCAATGATGAGTGGTGTCGGTAAGTAGATCTATTCATTTACTTTGATTTTTTGCTAATTTTATGCACGTGCAACGAAAATAAAAACATTTTTGTTACAGAAAAGTATGTTGAAAGTAAAAAACATTTTCTAAATTGTTTATTAATTTTAATGGAAAAGATAAGTAAAATACCACAAAAAACTGAATAGACGAAAGCTCAAGGAAATTTTAAATTTTGTTATGAAAGAGGGAAATGAAGTGGAAGGCTCAGAATATGAGCTTAAGTAAGAAAATAATTAAATAATAACAATAATAAAAACTTTAAATGCTTGAAGATAAATTTGATATTTCAATAAGAAAATAAACATTTATTTGTATTATGTTCTTAGGAAAGGCTATTTTAATAATTCAATTTTCTTCCAAAAGTTTTTAATTCCAATAATGCTTGAATGCTTTTTAAAACAAATTATATCACCTAATTATTTTTGTAGATTCAGCATTTTCATGCGAATTCTTCTCTATTTGTCTTGAACCATGCAAAGTTTTCAGTGAAGAGAAATATTTCTGGGTGATTTTGTATTCTTAAAAAAAATTAATATTCTTTTGTTTCTTTTTAATTATTTAATTTTGTTTGTTTGCTTTTTAGATTTGCAAGAATAAAACTGTCCATATATTTCAAAAGATTTCGTGTGACAAGGTTTATTTATCAGCCGAAATTTGAGGTACAGTTGTTTACTACTTCACTGTTTTAAACTCAGCAAATAAAACGAAATTCAAACAACGCAATGAAATATTGAAAACTACTGTTTGGGCAGACTACAAAAAATAAACTCTTGTTTTTGCAGTGTAATACTGAAAGCAGAGATTTCAGTTTAAAATTAAAACTATTTTACAGTTTATTACTGTAAAACATTGCTAGTTTATCATTGCTAGTTTATCACTGTAAAATTAGCAATTTCAGTTTATTACCATAAAATTAGCTGTATTATAACGTAAAAACAACATTATAATACTGGCAGCAGAGGTTGTATTCTAGAATGCAACTTAACTTGGCAGTGACGTCACTACGGGCGGAGCCAATAAGAGCTCACAAGCAGTCAGCGATCTCCTCTTATTCGCCAAGTAGGCTGTGACGTTTTATCTAGCTCGTTTTTCACAGGCTAACGTCACGCAAACGTCACGATGTTTTTGTCAAGAAACGTTGCATTTTAGTTTTTATAGTTTGTTACTGTAAACTGGCAATTTCACAGCTACTACTCTGTAAAATTACCAATTTTACAGTTTATTACTGTAAAATTACTACAGAATTTGCCGTATTATACTGTCAAAACAACATTTATTTCTTTCAGTGTATATTTCAGTAGATTGACTGTTGGTAGTAAATTGAAGTGTTTCCCTTTCTTCTGCAGAAAGAAAAACTCATTCTACACTGTTAAAACTAGTTTGCTCAAGGCACATTTAAGGGTAAAAAATTGTAACACCAGCGGCACCCCCTGAGGGATGCCACTTGAATCCCTATAGCCGGGCCTGATTACTGAATAGGCCTACTAGGCCGTGGCCTAGGGCGCCCACAATTTAGGGACACCCAAATGGCTAGAATTGCTCTAATCAATGGCTAAAATTGTTTTATCCAATGCTTAAAATTGTAATCCCTAAGTACAGGGGGCCACAAAAAAAATTTAGGCCTAGGGCCTCGTAATATCTTAATCGGGCCCTGCCTATGGCCCCCTTGAAGGTGCCGTTTGGCTCCATGTGGCACCCTATGGGTGTCTTATGGCATTCCATAGACACCACCCATGGCATCCGAAGGAGCCAAATGGCACCTCCAAGTGTGCCATTGGCTGTAAGGCGGCACCCCTCAGGGGGTGATGCTGGTACTACAACGCTTCACCCTTAAAAGTGCCTAGTGCAACTTGTAGTTTTAACAGTGTAGAATGAGTTTAGAAAACTAATGATTTAAAAATTCGTCTTACTTAAAGATGCATGTCTTTGAGAACGCTTTATGTTTCAGCAAGTTTTATGGATGTCAGATTTGGGACACTTCATCTCAGTGGTAAATCGTCTGTGTGGCGTGGTGGTAAGACGTTGGCCTTCTTCGCCTTGAACCCGAGTTCTAACCCATGGTGGGCAGTGGGAGTGTTTTCGAGATGCATAAGCTAGCGCACATGTGGCATGTAAAAGCTCCATTGGATATTCGTTTGGCTTTGATGGCCAACGGCAAAATTAAAATCCTAGTTCACTTTCGCATCAAAGAGAGCCCAGGTACCTCCATTTAGTTTAAACTGAGTGTCAAATGTCACCGACATGTGCGTCTTAATAATCCAAGAGTTAGTAACGGCGAAAAGACAGCAATTTCAAGACGTTTGGCTCTTCAATATATCTTTCCTATGCTTTTCTAAGCAGCATGCCGGGTGTCTGGCAGCAGAGAGTGATTGCGTTTATTACTGCGCATCACACTTGTACTGGAAAAAATAGTGATTTTTAAGTCATTTTTTGGGCAATTCCACGTCAAATCAATCATGAAAAAAAAAATCTTGACCTCGCCTTTTCCGATATTAACAAAATTTGGTGTGAAGATCCTGCCAAGTTTTAGATTTCTACTTCAAAAATTTTACAAAATACAGAGCTGTTTAAAAACGAAAAAAGCAAAAGTTTTTACATGCAACTTCTTTTCTAATTATAGTAGAATAAAAATTCAAAAACCATTGTAAAGGCAAAGAAATAGAGATTTCCATTGATATATTACATGACATAAAATTACCTGTATTATGCTGTAAAAACAACATATTATAATACTTGCAGCAGAGGTTCTGGTTCGAAACTGTAAAATGCACGGTAATAATCTGTAAGATTAGCAATTTCACAGATTGTTACAGTAAAATTAGCAATTTCACAGATTATTACAGTAAAATTAGCAATTTTACAGTTTATAACTGTAAAATCAGCAACTTTGCAGCCTATTTCTATAAAATTAGCTGTATTATACTGTAAAAACCACATTCATTTTTACAGTGTATCTTTTTCAAGCTATTTCTTTCTGCAGAGTGTCGAGATGTTCAGCTACATCGGGGGCTACATGGGCATGTGGCTCGGTCTCTCCCTGGTCTCCTTCTTCGACCTCTTCGAGACCATCACCTACCTCATCTACTATCCCGTCGGCCGCAGCTTCTGGAAGTCGCGAAAGCAGAAGAAGAAGGCCATGCTTGCCGGCTACAACAAAGGTGTATTCTATCCGTCTAGAATTTATTGACTTGCTTCAGGTGTGGAACTTAAGAGCGAAATGTTCTGGATAATAAAAGAGAAGAAAGCTGTTGAATTGTTGTACCCCGTTGCATAAAGATCATCTATCTATTCATTTGTGCTTGTGTTACTTGATGTCCTGCATGTATGAAAGTTGAAAATAAAACTAAGCTTTGTATTAGTGCACTCAATTTACAAACCATGGTTTATTCATTTTTTTTAACTTTGATACATGTATTCATAATACACGATAATTCATGTACTCTGCAAAAACAAGAAAAAATTACAGTTCTACTAAAAATATTTAGTGAACTAGACTTCCATGCAGGTTTCTTACATATTTAAAAGAAAGCAGTATTACTATAAAATCGCTAGAAAACTGGACTTCAATGCAGGTTTCTGACACACAAATAAATAAATAAATAAAATATAGTACTATTATAAAATCACTAGTAAACTGGACTTCCATGCAGGTTTCTTACACAAGAAAAAATTAAAAAATAAAGAAAACAAGATGCAGTATTACTATAAAATCGCTTGCAAACTGGACTTCCATGTAGGTTTCTTACACACAAAAATATATATAAATAATAATAAATTTAAAAAACTATAACTCTACTACAAAAAATAAAGCACTGAAAGGTAAGAAACAAGGTAGGTGCTATTTTATACCATCGTCTTATTAAATAAAACAAGACGTTTGATATCTTAGCTATACCTGTTTATTTAGTTCTACGACTTGAACCCTCTGCAAGTTCCACATTAACAACATAATTCAATTCAAATGCTGTAGTCGTGCGTTGTCAACTACAGAAAAAACAATTTGATAGAATAACATTATAACCTAATTTACCATTCTTGTATATATATAGATCAAACTAATATGTTTGCTTGTGTATCAAGTTTAAATGCTTGCTTTCTGTAGTTGACAACGCACGACTACAGCATTTGAATTGAATTATGTTGTTAATGTGGAACTTGCAGAGGGTTCAAGTCGTAGAACTAAATAAACAGGTATAGCTAAGATATCAAACGTCTTGTTTTATTTAATAAGACGATGATATTAAATAGCACCTACCTTGTTTCTTACCTTTCAGTGCTTTTTTTTTTTGTAGTCGGGTTATAGTTTTTAAACTTGTTATTATTTCTTACTTTTTAGAGCTTTTTTGTAGTCGGGTTACAGGTTTTTAAAACTTTTTTATTTTACTCCACTGTATATTAGCAAATGAATATACATTACAAAATTAAATGTACATAACAAAAAAGTATGAAAAGTTATTTGGGTAATTTTTATTGAGCAGTGTCAAAACTTCTCAGCCTTTCCAATTCCATCAAAGACGCTGAATCATGAGGGTTGCTTAAAAGTTTCCGTGGGTCCAGATCGCTTATAAATAAACCCTCCAATGTCCTTACCCTACTTAATGCGACGTAAACTTGGCCCTTTGCAAAAATTCGTCTTCCAACGTCAATTACTGCCTCATTCAAATGCTTTTAACTAATTTCATGCTAAAATCTAGATCAGCCTTAAACTGGAAATTCATTGTTGATTGCGACTTTTGTTTGAACTGAAACACGCTTAACTACGAAAATATCAGTAAAAATCGGTGCTTGTCTAGGAATAATCGATCTTTCCTCTTGTTAAATTCTAATAAAAAGTAGCCTATGACACTCGAGACTCGAAAACGAATCGATTGGCACTTCATTCATCAAAATCGAATGAATAGTTTAGGAGCTACGGTGGAACATCCTTAACCACAAACATAGCCAGACTGCTAAAAACATAACCCTTCCTTTAGGCTTTGCCGTAGTCGGGTAAAAAAATGTAGTACTAACTGGACATCCATGCAAGTTTCTTATGCACAAACAATAAAAGCAACGCTGTCAAATTTTCTAAAAAAACTAATATTACAAGAAAAAAAATTTGGAATTATAGTTTCCAAGAAGCATGGCCATTATTATTATGATTTTTTTAGCATTAGTGATACTATGGATAAAACCAACAGCGACAGAACTGCGTTGAATATGACCAGCTCCCCCGGAATCGACTTTATTTTTAGTCGACCCCCTCCAGCATCCAGCAAACGACAAACAGCATCCAGTCCTTGGCATTCATTTGAATTTTGACGTCTTGAATTCATTTGTCACCAAGGCTTTCGGGGGAATTTGAACTTTTTGCACTGTGCACCATTATTGACACAACAACAGCAGAAAAACGTAAATTTGAGCTCAAAACTCAAAAAATTCTTCTTTAAATTTATTTATTTATTTATTTTTCTTTTTATTTTAATTTTTATTACTGACTTATATATGAGAACAACAAATAGCATTTTTTTTTATTTTCAAAACGAAAATATGTAGTTGAAATGCCAATATGATGTACCATGGAGCAGCGTTACCTGATTTGGTAATTTATCTCAAAAATTTTAAGTTTTTCCGTTAAATTCAGAATTTAAACCAGGGCTCTCCAACCTACGGCCCGCGGGCCGGATCCGGCCCTCGAGCAGATTTTTTTTGGCCTGCGGAAAAAAACTGTTTTTCAATCCCCCCCCCTTTTTTTTAATATATTTTTTAATTCTTCAGAACAGTGACGATTTTCAGTAAAGTGAGTGAGACCATTTCTGATCTCGGGCTTGATTTCACACGTCTAAGAGGTGTAGCTTATATTGGCATGTCAAGGCTTTCAGACAAAAACTCATGCTTTTCAAGAAGCATTTAGGATCGATGAACTTTGATCACTTTGAAACTTGTAAAAACTTAGGTGATTTAAGTACTCATGTCCAACCTATACGAGAAGAATTTAAGAGCCGTTTTGAAGATTTTGACCGTGCATCAGATGATATCCAGATTTTTCAAAACCCTTTTAACTGCGATATAGACAAAGTGCCTGCTGAAATCCTACTTGAAGTCAACGAACTTACTACCAACGACTCACTCAAGACTGCTTTCCAGGAATGCCAAAAATAAGGTAATCTACTTTCATTTTAGTTCTCTACCGGAAAAAGACTTTAAGAACATAAAAAATCACGCTCGAGTTATGTTTTCTCTTTTTGGGTCTACCTACAAGTGTGAGCAGACATTTTCAAAAATGAAGTATGTTAAATCGAAGTACAGATCCTCTTCATCAAATGAACATTTAAAATCATTTTTAATGATCGGAACTACAAAGTTTGACCCTAAATAGACTGAAATTTTAAGAGGCAAACAAATGCAATCTTCTCATTAAAAATTGTCCTAAGCGTTGCACTTGCTCTGTCCTCATTTATTGTTAAGTTTCTTATCATCATTAATACATAAAATTCATTTAATAAAATTGTAGTACACTGCAAGGATTTAGTTTTTAGTCTTGCTTGGCTTTTTTTAAACTCCTTTTGGAGAGCAAAATACATTTTGTGGGAAAAAATGACTTTTATTTCAGTTTTCTGAACTGCTTTCTAAATTTTACGAGTTTCCGTAATGTTACAAAAAAACATCTGAACTGACCTATTTTTGGACCGTTGGCCCGCCTAGCTTCCAAAAATTTTCAATGTGGCCACCGAGTAAAAAAGGTTGGAGACCCCTGATTTAAACAAAACAAAATGGGCATTTTATCTCGTAGTAGCTATATATGGTTTTTCAGCTAATACAAGGTTTTGCTCTGACATTATTTATGAGAGATACAAAATGTGTGTGTGTTAGAAGTTTAGAGTCGGTATCAAAAGGACGACTTTGCCTAAAATTTAGAAGAACACATTTTTTCCCGTTCCTAAATAAAGTGTTTGCTTGTTTAGTAGTTAGGACTGTCTATTTTCAAAAATAAAAATCTGTTCTCTTTAATAGTTTGAAACGATCCTTTGAAAAGAAAGTTGAAACTCGTGAGATGAGAAAAGTGTCATGAATGAAAAGACTAAAGAGTCGTGAATTCGTCTTTCTATTCTCTCAATAAACAAAGGAAATGGTTTAAAAGGGGCAAAAACAGTAAATCACAAGCCGCACAATGAAAACATTACACTCACGGAAAATTCAGTACATTTTACACTAGCCTCTATATGACCAACTCGGTTAAAACCAACTCATATCTTTTACTTACAATGCACGAGCACGCATCAGCAGCGTTAACTAGCAAAAAAAAAGGCCTTGAACAGACTAATTCATTCTCACTCCGACTCTCCTTCTTTCAACAACTGCGACTACTGTTATTTTCTTTGCTTCAGGTACCGTAAAATGGGGTGAATCGGAACACTTTTCAGCTTTGATTGTAAAAAAAGCAGTTAAAAGATTTTTTTTCAATTTGATTTTCTGGGTAAAAACTTCGGTCTTGCTTCACTTTTGATATTCCAAGCAAACACAAAACATTTTGAACAGTTATTATTAAAATATATAGGAAATTATGGGTGTTCCGAATCACCCCGCTGATAGGGGTCAATCGGAACACATGTTAAAATTTGTATTTTTTTCCATGAAACCTGTAATAGGTCTCACAAACATGAGTAATATTGATGAAGGAGAACAAGAACAGACTATTACTGTCAAATAAAAGTATAATTTCAATACCAGTAAACGTTTATAATTTGTCAAAATTCAAAATAATTTTGAACTTATGAAAAATGAAAAGTGATTTTATGAAATGCTTTTGAATTGAAATACAAAGATTTAACACGAATGGAAGTCACTCATGTCGTCCACAAATATGTACTTGTCCTTAAAACTAGCAATTGTGACTTGGCTTAATTTTTTTCATAGCATCTTCTTGGATGATCTCTGCCTTTTCTTTAGTTTCTTAAAATCTCTGGGTTTCGGGGATTGTCCTGAAAGATTTTTTCGCTTATTCATCACTGTCTGTGTGCTTGCCTTTTGCTATCTAAAGTCTATATGACTTTCCTCCTCGTATTTTAAATAAAAAGAAGTCTCTTGGAGAAAAAATCTTATGAAATCTGCAACTTTCTGTCATTCTAAGATCTAGTTGCTCACGAGAAGGGATAAACAGTAATAAAGCCTTGTCCTTGTCTTGATTAGAGGAACTGGGGTTAGAATCTTGATTTTTTAAAGTTTCCTTCAAATAAGTTTGAATTGGAACAACAGAACAAAGTGTTCCGATTCACCCCGCAATTTCTTTTCCAATGGGATTTTTCAGAATTCTTCATTTTTATGACACAATTTATAAAAAATGTAAATTCTAATGTGGTATTCTGTTGTTCAGATACATGTATAATTGAAACATACCACTCTTAAGGTTTAAAATATAAGAAGGTTTGTTCTTGCATATGAAGTTTTGCAGTCTATGAAAATGTGACGTTTTCTAGCATTTCACGTACAGCCCTCCTTAGAAGCCAGTAGCGTTGCCAGATTGACTAAAGTAATTTTTTCCTACTTCCTATGATCTTACCTTTCTAAAAAAAAATTAACGGCGAAAAATACCTAATAGTATATTTATGAAGAATTTCTTTGTACGGTCTGGAAGTTTTGTTCCGATTGACCCCGCTGTTCCTATACACCCCATTTTACGGTAGAGATTTTACACAAAAAAAAAAAAAAAAACATTTCTAATTCCAATGGTTTTTACTAAAGCTTTATTCGGTTTCTCAACTACTATTGAGTTAGGAAATCATGATGAAAGAACACTATAGGTCGGACATGTTAATTCTCTAAATCAGCATTTCCCAACCTTTTTCAGCCAGCGTGCCAATTGCTTGAATATCATGTTGAATTTCACCACTTCGAAAAAATGATCATATTTCGTAATTTTTCTTTTGTAAATGTGTTTAACACGTCAGTTATTATTCCGTGTATAAAGTCGCTGAAATAAAAAAAAATACTGCAAGATATATGCATGGGTTTGTTCAGTTTTATATTTATTTATTATTTTATCATATTTGGTTACTAACAAATGGTTTCTATAAAAACACAAAATTTTAAAGAAAAACAATATATTTTTTTCTCTTATCATAATCAAGTATTTTTATAAGATAGGGGAGACCGGGCTATTTGACATAGTTTTTACTTCTCGGATTTTTCTAATTTTTTCTGTTGTACTTCTGGTCATGGCTACCTGCGATCTTAGACGGCTAGCCAGACGCGGCGGAGATCAAAGGAAATTTCGTACAAGGCGAAGTTACCGTTGTCGCCGCTTGTGGCGCTGATCTCCTAGGGTTGGTTTGAGCGTTTTTCTATGTTAACAATAGGGATGGACCGGATATCCGGTAACTATCCGGTATCCGGCCTATCCGGCTGATATTTTAAGTATCCGGTACTTCCGGATATCCGATCCGGCTGACCGCCCCGGATACGGATATCCGGAAGATTTTTGCAGGATATCCGGCTAAGTATCCGGTATTGATGTGGGGAATATCCGGAATTGATGTGAGGGTTATCCGGTATGATGTGAGGACCTAATTAAATATTTTCTTTTTTATAAAAATCTTAGTTAAAAATTTCATTGTTTGATAAACCTTTTAGATGATGTAATTACTTTTCATCTTTCCTTTTTACCAATTTTTGCTTCTAAAACAAAAATTGTGTTATTCCTCCGACTGTGTACTGGACATGGAAGCATTCTGCATATTTAATTTTTCACAATTGCCAGATAAAATATGATTGTCTTCAGCTTTTCAAAAATATTTTAGTTAAAATATTTAGAAAGAAAAGGCTACAAACCTTCAAGGATTAATGTGCGACAAAAGTTTGAAAAAAACTTATGATCATATCGTTAGTTCATAAAAATTAATCGCAGTAGCTTTTAATATAAATTCTCAAATTATTTTATTTATTGAATTCTTTTATTTTTAGTTTTTGTGCTTCTAACAAAAATTGCGATCTATTAACACCCAATGATGTTGTAATTAGATATTTTTTACTTTGCCACTATTATTGCTTTATTATAATTGAAAATAACATACACTAAATAACCTATCAAACATTGACGAAAGTTTTCTTTTAGATAATGAAAACATCTGTCCCCATGAATCGTCGCAACTTAAAACCATGCTTTTTTTTTTTTGAAAGAGTTTAAATGTGTGTAAAGAAATTTTGAATTTTGCACTTTGGGGTTTCGTTCTTTCTTTTTGTAATATCTTCCTTTCAGAAAAGATATTTCTCTGCTATTAGAATATTTTCACGTCTGTCACGCCGCTCCGTAACTCCTTGAGAACATGTTGAGCATGACCCTCAATAACATTCAGTCGAGTTTCGATAACTCAAAGCTTTATAAACTCAAATATACCTTCATTTCAAAGTTTTCATTTGGTCCCAAATTCTTGAAAAGATGGTAGGAACTACTTGTAACTCGAACTATCAATAACTCTAAGTTTTTAGCCGGTCCCTTGGGAAACTATGAGCTATCGAGACTTGACTGTATTTAAGATGTTAATTTGCATCATTAGAAAGTGTATTTTGTCTTTTAGAATTTAAGTAAAACTTTAACTTAATTATTTAGATATAAGTTTATTAATTTATTTTTTAAAGTGAACATGTTTAGAATAATTTTAAATAATAATGATAATATATCAGTCATTTCAGCGAAAATGGTACAAATCAGTCCCGATACTTCAGAATTTTGGGAATTAATTTTAATGTTTACCACCAATTAATTATATTTTTTTATTTGTTCTCCCTCTAATTGTATGTAACCAAGTATTACTTATTTAGGCATAAGCCATTTATAAAGGACCCCCCCCCCAAAAAAAAAAAAAAAATTCTTTGGCAAAAGAAGGAAAAAATGATCTGCCCCAGCTTCAAATTGCTAGGACTTAAAATGCAATTTAAGATTAAGCTGAAATGCAACAACAAAATCATTTGCAATGCACAGCACAAAAAATGCTTCTGACACCCTTTCTGCTGATTTTTATGTATGTAAACAACAAAATCTTGGAAAAACACCTATTTATCTTTGTTCCTAGATTTTTTTTATGTTTCAAACTGTCCACTCTGTTACAAGCCTTTCAGAAATAAAATAAGCAATCGCATTCAATGTGATATTTTTTTTAATAAGTACAAGTAATGTATCTGCTTTGATTACTTTGATACATTGAATTATATAATCAGTAACTAAGATAAGCCTAAAATTCTTTGCTGATGATAGTTAATTTGCACTGTGGGATGTCCACTCTGTTACAGTCGCATTAATAGTGCAAAAAATATTTTGTCTTGAAATTGCAGACAGAATTAGTTTTAGGATGCTTAGTTCATTTTATGCTTTTTCTGTAATTAACTTTTCTTTACGATTAGAAATATATTTTTCAAACCTCATTTGTCTCCTCTGTTACACAAAGTGGTCGAACTATTCAAAACCCTTAATGAATGACTCATATATACAAGCCATTTACACTTTATTATGCACAAATAAACAGAGAATAATTTTTAAAACAATGATTAGTAATTAGTTGGTGAAAATTACTTCATTTGATAAACTTAACTCGACAATTTCAGACATGATTTGTACCATTTTGGCTGGAATAACCCATAAATATAACATTTGCATCTCGGAATGTATCTTTATTTTTTCAAAATGAAGTTGAATTTCGAGGTGATCGTTTAAGAATTAGTTTATTAATTTGTTTTTAAAAAAGTGAATATGTTTAGCATGACCCTTAATGTATTTAAAATGATAATTTGCCACTTTTAAGAATGTGTATCTTAATTTTTTGGAACTAAAGTAAAATTTCAAGTTGATTATTTAAGTAAAGTTTACTCATTTGTTTTTAAAAAAGTGAACAACTTTAGCATACCTCTTAAAAGTATATTTAAACTGCTGATTTGAATCTTCAGAAAACATGTTCCTTTGTTTTTTGGAGTTATATAAAATTTTTAACTGATTATTTAGTATAACTTTATTATTATTATTATTATTTAACACACTGGTCCTGTTTTAATATTTTCTTCTTTAACTTGTATGTTAGAAAAATTACATGCATATTATTCTTTAAAAAAAAGAATTTCAAAGCAAAATTTTGCTTTATATTATTGCAAAATTAGAAATAAGAAAATGTGTTACTTTGTAATGAAGTTTAAAATTCATAAAATTCTAATAAAATATGTATCAATTTGAAAAAAAAAAAAAAAAGTTTATCTGAGCTTAGTTTTTTTTTTCCTTTTTTTTTAATATTGGTGAAATATTTAATAACTGTATCATTTACGTAGAAACCTATTGAAATGATATTGAAACAGAAAAGCTTTAAAATTTAAACTAAGAATAATTAAAAGTTTAAACTTTGAGTATATACAGAAATATTTAATTCAATCTTTTAAAGTTTCGTCTATTTTGATAAAAATACATAATACATAATACATAACTAGCATATTGTGATTTAGAAAGAAATCACAATATGCTAGTGTTTCATTTTATATGTAGCGCTACTCCTGTACAAATAAAATAGAGGCTTTAAAAATTAATTTAAATGTATTTAACATGTTCTTAAAGAAATTATGCAAGAAACAACTTTGATTTATTGTTTTGAAGCTGCATTACATAAAAATAAGCGAGCATGCAATGTAATTGTAATGCCGGATATCCGCAGGAAATCCGGCCGGATATCCGGTATCCGGCGTGTGATGAGCCACCAGATATCCGATATCCGGTATCCGGCAAAATCACTATCCGGTCCATCCTTAGTTAACAATCTAGATTTCGCTTTGCTTTTCAGTGAAAACCGCGTTATTTCTTTCAAATGATTTTTCTGTTCATGCATTATTCATCGAAACACATCCCACGATACTCGATTACACATTAATTTCATGTGTTCTTTTTTTTTTTCTGAATGAGAGTGTCTTTTGCAAAGTATTGACGAAAATCATTTTCATTCTTTTCGCAGGCACTTTTTTTTGTATTTTAATTCCGAA
The DNA here is from genome assembly GCA_038373865.1 of Uloborus plumipes. Taxonomy (NCBI): domain Eukaryota; kingdom Metazoa; phylum Arthropoda; class Arachnida; order Araneae; family Uloboridae; genus Uloborus; species Uloborus plumipes. The sequence goes on along the minus strand of JAXGGA010009168.1, from coordinate 22,713 downwards.
TTGAAGGAGGGGGTCAGAGGGGGGTCAATTAAAATACACTTTTGTATTTTAATTGACTCCCCCTCCTCCGAATGGGGGGATTCCAAATTGGGGAGGGGGTCAGAGGGGGGTCAATTAAAACAGTTTTGTATTTAAATTGACCCCCTCCCCGAATTGGGTGGGAATTCCGAATTGGGGGAGGGGGTCAGAGGGGGGGTCACTTAAAATACAGTTTTGTATTTTAATTGACCCCCCCCCCGAATTGGGGGTTGATTCCGAATTGGGGGAGCGGGTCAGAGGGGGGTCAATTAAAATACATTTTTGTATTTTAATTGACCCCCCTCCCCAGAATGGGGGGGAATTCGGAATTGGGGGAGGGGGTCAGAGGGGGGACAATTAAAATAGGGGAGAGTTGCCCAAAACGGGATAGGCGGGCAAAACGGGATAGTAGGGCGTGGGAGCTTGACTGGTGGTACTATCTCACAGGAGACAGGCTAAACTGGTTCCCGACCGCCATGACAGCATACTCAGTTAATATCTCAACTCTAGCCACGTATTTCGCAAAGAAATATTTTTTCAAAGTTTTCAATTGAGATTTTTACTTACTTTTTACTTTTTTCGACTGCAGAACAACTAGAATTGTGGTTCTCCGTAATTCGGAACAATTCCGGTTAGAACTATATTTTGTTCATAGCTCTTTTAGCAACAATTTTCATGTAAATAAATATTGCTAGTGAATTTTGGTTCCGGGGTCAGCCCTTTATGTTGTCAAAAGCATCATGGTCGGGCAAAACGGGACACTTTTAGGGTGCCCAAAACGGGATACAGTTTTGATGTGTCCCGTTTTACCCGACCATTTCCATTAATGTTTTTTCAATGTGTTTAAGCAGCACGAAGCGAGCTAGAGGTTCGCAAGTGGATGTTCAACCATCCTGACAAAGGGATTACTATCTACGAAGTAGGAAATATGTTCAATGCAGCATTTTAACGAGCAGCTCTTGTCGAAACTGCTGTGAATGGGTTCACGAAAACAGGCATTTTCCTATATAACCCCAGATGTCTTTCCTGAATATCTCTTCGCTTCCTCTCTTCCAACAGATCACCCATTGCTGGATGCTCAGAACATGACGTCCTAACACCCATTAAATCTGCAACAAAATGAGATCAGATCCGAAGGATCTTCAAATTCAGTCATAGGATCTAAGAGTTTGCTGTCATCACAACCACTAGAGACAGTATTGAAAGAATCACTTAGTGCAACGATAACACTAGCACAAATGCAGGCCTTATCCAACCGTTCACTTCAACAGGAGTCAAAGGACTTGGACTAAACTGTCGTCCTTCAATGCCATTTTCTATATCACTCAAAGAAATTCTACCTCCACCACGAGTGATTAGACCAAGACCTAAAAATAAACACGATAATAGAAGAAGGAAAACCGCATTTATAACAAGAAGTCCATATAAACTTGAGTTGGAATGAGGTATTCTGTTGTTCAGATACATGTATAATTGAAACATACCACTCTTAGTTTTTAAATATAAGAAGGTTTGTTCTTGCATATGAAATTTTGCAGTCTATGAAAATGTGATGTTTTCTAGTATTCCACGAGCAGCCCTCCTTAGAAGCCAGTAGCGTTGCCAGATTGACAAAAGTAATTTTTTCCTACTTCCTATGATCTTACCTTTCTAAAAAAAAATTCATGGCGAAAAATACCCAATAGTATATTTATGAAGAATTTCTTTGTACGGTCGGGAAGTTTTGTTCCGATTGACCCCGCTGTTCCTATACACCCCATTTTACGGTACGTAGCCTATTTTTGGTCTAAAAACTAAATCAAAAGTAAAATCAGTACACAATAGTAACATACAATTCCCTATCCCGTTTTACCCACCCTTGGTCGGGTAAAACGGGATCGTATAAGACTTTTTGAAACCAGTATTTTTCACATAAATAATATCGAACAAATATGACAAAGGTAATTTTAGTAATGTAAAAGGTGTATACTTTTAAATGGCGTCTAACTTTGGAATGTAACTTGTATACAATAAGAAATAAAGCGATGAATAGGTTAGCTATCCCGTTTTGGGGTACTTTCCCCTACATTTTTGTATTTTAATTGACCCCCCTCCCCCGAATGGGGGGGGATTCCGAATTGGGGGAGGGGGGTCAGAGGGAGGGTCAATTAAAATACAGTTTTGTATTGCAATTGACCCGCTCCCCAGGATGGGAAGGAAATTCCGAATTGGGGGAGGGGGGTCAGAGGGGGGTCAATTAAAACACAGTTTTGTATTTTAATTGACCCCTCCCCCGAATTGGGGGGGGAATTCCGAATTGGGGGAGGGGGTCAGTTAATTGCTCCCCCCCGAATTGGGGGAGCGGGTCAGAGCGGGGTCAATTAAAATACACTTTTGTATTTTAATTGACCCCCCTCCCCAGAATGGGGAGGAATTCGGAATTGGGGGAGGGGGTCAGAGGGGGGTCAATTAAAATACTTTTGTATTTTAATTGACCCCCTACCCAGAATGGGGGGGAATTCGGAATTGGGGGGAGGGGAGTCAGAAGGGGGTCAATTAAAATACACTTTTGTATTTTAATTGACCCCCCTCCCCAGATTGGTGGGTAATTCGGAATTGGGGGGAGGGGGGTCAGAGGGGGGTCAATTAAAATACAGTTTTGTATTTTAATTGCCCCCGCCCGAATTGGGGGTTGATTCCGAATTGGGGGAGCGGGTCAGAGGGGGGTCAATTAAAATAGTTTTGTATTTTAATTGACCCCCCTCCCCAGAATGGGGGGGAATTCGGAATTGGGGGGAGGGCGGTCAGATGGGGGTCAATTAAAATACAGTTTTGTATTTTAATTGACCCCCCCTTCCCCGAATGGGGGGAATTTGGAATTAGGGGAGGGGGTCAATTAAAAAAGTTTTGCATTTTAATTGACCCCCTCCCCCAAATGGGGGGATTTCGAATTGGGGGAGGGGGGTCAGAGGGAGGGTCAATTAAAATACAGTTTTGTATTGTAATTTACCCCCCTCCTCCGAATGGGGGGGATTCCGAATTGAAGGAGAGGGTCAGAAGGGGGGTCAATTAAAATACACTTTTATTTTTTTTATTGCCCCCTCCTCCGAATGGGGGGATTCCGAATTGGGAGAGGGGGTCAGAGGGGGGTCAATTAAAACACAGTTTTGTATTTAAATTGACCCCCTCCACCGAATTGGGGGGGAATTCCGAATTGAGGGAGGGGGTCAGAGGGGGGATCAATTAAAATACACTTTTGTATTTTAATTGACCCCCCTCCCAAGAATGGGGGGAATTCGGAATTGGGGGAGGGGGGTCAGAGGGGGGTCAATTAAAATACAGTTTTGTATTTCAATTACCTCCCTCCCCCGAATGGGAGGGAAATTCCGAATTCGGGGAGGGGGGTCAGAGGGGGGGGTCAATTAAAACACAGTTTTGTATTGTAATTGACCCTCCCCCTCCCCCGAATGGGGGGATTCCGAATTGGGGGAGGGGGGTCAGAGGGAGGGTCAATTAAAATAGTTTTGTATTGTAATTGACCCCCCTCCCCCGGGTAGGAGGGAAATTCCTAATTGGGGGAGGGGGTCAGAGGGAGTCAATAAAAATAGTTTTGTATTTTAATTGACCCCCCCATTCGGGGGAGGGGGTTTTTGAAATACAAAACTGTATTTTAATTGACCTCCCTCTGACCCCCCTCCCCCAATTCCGAATTCCCCCCATTCGGGGGAGGGGGTCAATTAAAACACAAAACTGTATTTTAATTGACTCCCCTCTGACCCCCCTCCCCAATTCCGAATTCCCCCCCCCATTCGGGGGAGGGGATCAATTAAAATACAAAACTGTATTTTAATTGACCCCCCTCCCCTAATTCGGAATTTCCCCCCCATTCGGGGGAGGGGGTTTTGAAATACAAAACTGTATTTTAATTGACCCACCTCTGACCCCCCTCCCCCAATTCCGAATTCTCCCCATTCGGGGGAGGGGGTCAATTAAAATACAAAACTGTATTTTAATTGACTCCCCTCTGACCCCCCTCCCCCAATTCCGAATTCCCGCCCATTCGGGGGAGGGGATCAATTAAAATACAAAACTGTATTTTAATTGACCCTCCCTCTGACCCCCTCCCCTAATTCGGAATTTCCCCCCATTCGGGGGAGGGGGGTTTTGAAATACAAAACTGTATTTTATTTGACCCCCCTCTGACCCCCCTCCCCCAATTCGAAATTTCCCCCCCATTCGGGGGAGGGGTTTTTTGAAATACAAAACTGTATTTTAATTGACCCCCCTCTGACCCCCCTCCCCCAATTCCGAATTCCCCCCCTGTTCGGGGGAGGGGGTCAATTAAAATACAAAACTGTTAATTGACTCCCCTCTGACCCCCCTCCCCAATTCCGAATTCCCCCCCCCATTCGGGGGAGGGGATCAATTAAAATACAAAACTGTATTTTAATTGACCCCCCCCCTCTGACCCCCCTCCCCTAATTCGGAATTTCCCCCCCATTCGGGGGAGGGGGTTTTGAAATACAAAACTGTATTTTAATTGACCCACCTCTGACCCCCTCCCCCAATTCCGAATTCTCCCCATTCGGGGGAGGGGGTCAATTAAAATACAAAACTGTATTTTAATTGACTCCCCTCTGACCCCCCTCCCCCAATTCCGAATTCCCGCCCATTCGGGGGAGGGGATCAATTAAAATACAAAACTGTATTTTAATTGACCCTCCCTCTGACCCCCCTCCCCTAATTCGGAATTTCCCCCCATTCGGGGGAGGGGGGTTTTGAAATACAAAACTGTATTTTATTTGACCCCCTCTGACCCCCCTCCCCCAATTCGAAATTTCCCCCCCATTCGGGGGAGGGGGGTTTTTGAAATACAAAACTGTATTTTAATTGACCCCCTCTGACCCCCCTCCCCCAATTCCGAATTCCCCCCCTGTTCGGGGGAGGGGGTCAATTAAAATACAAAACTGTTAATTGACTCCCCTCTGACCCCCCTTTCCCAATTCCGAATTCCCCCCCCCCCATTCGGGGGAGGGGATCAATTAAAATACGAAACTGTATTTTAATTGACCCCCCCTGACCCCCTCCCCCAATTCGAAATTTCCCTCCCATCCGGGGAGGGGGTCAATTAAAATACAAAACTGTATTTTAATTGACCCCCTCTGACCCCCCCTCCCCCAATTCCGAATTTCCCCCCATTCGGGGGAGGGGGTCAATTAAAATACAAAACTGTATTTTAATTGACCCCCTCTGATTCCCCTCCCCCAATTCGGAATTTCCCTCCCATCCGGGGGAGGGGGTCAATTAAAATACAAAACTGTATTTTAATTGACCCCCCCCCCCCCTCTGAGCCCCCTCCCCTAATTCGGAATTCCACCCCCCCATCCGGGGGAGGAGGTCAATTAAAATACAAAACTGTATTTTAATTGACCCCCCTCCCCCAATTCGGAAGGACGGGCCTGCATCTAACTGCATTTTAATTAAACTTTTACGTTTTCTTCGGCGCTTCTATAAATGTAATTTTAGAAGAATCAGCTTTCCTTTTTGCAACTCTGGTTAAACCGGAAGTGAGGAAAATGCAATCCTTTAAATAAATGATTGTCTCTCGAATATATAAAGCTATCTTCTAAATCAGATGTAAACGTAATGTTTCACGTAAATGTAGTTTCGAAGACTGCATGTGTTATGACTTTTAAACAATCTTTTAATTGTTTCATGTGCTTTATAAATGTTTTAAACTGTGAACACATAACAACACTATGTATTTTGATGTTTGTTTTTTTTTCATTAAGACTGAAACAGTTTTACTCCTAGAAATCAAGTCTTTACACGCATGTTAGTACTATACCTTTCCCTTTAAAAAGTCTCACCGAACCCTAGGAGATCAGCGCCAAATGACTGATGTGGCAGAAAATGTAAGTTCTGCTTGTACGCTCTTTTTCGCCCGTCTGGTTAGCTGCTTTAAGATCGCAGGTAGCCATGTTCTGGTAAAAGTAATTGATGCTTTTGATAGAGTGACATCTTGGCTACAAAACCCCACTAGGAACATACTCTAAAATTCTCTGGGAAACTCGCGAAAAATATTTTTCGAAGGCTTCTCAACAGTGCCAACTTACCCCGCAGTCGGGGTAAGTTGTCAGATGCATCGGGGTATGTTGGCATAGCATTGTTTGAAATGATAAATTTGCAGCAATATAACATTTTTTTTATTTTTTAAGTATTTATTTAAATAGATTATAAGGTGATATGCCAAAACAAAGTTTTAAAAAACATGTATGACCATTGTAGGTAAGTTACAAATGTTTCATGTCAACTGCAAAAGATGCGTTCTTTCTCATCTGATGGAGAGACCCCAATCTTCCATTAAGATGAGCGTCGGGTGGCTCTGGGCACTTACAATACTTTGTAGTTTTCATCATAGTGGAGACGGAAAAGTCCTCGTTATCGACTTTAAGTATTTGCCCTGGATATTTGTAAGCCGTATACTTCACTACGCCATACTCACCATATCAGCTCCAACAGCAGCATTTAATGCTGTGCAGGTGGGGGCTGTGTAGGAAGGTTGGTGCAGACCAGATCCAGTAGAAATGACTCATCTTTATTCTCATCACTGTACTGAGGAAAAAAGAAATCATAGCCATCCTCACTATCAGCATACGGTATATCAGCAGAGAAAGGCTCATCAGTTTCAGTGCTACAAATATCTTCCTTGTTTGGAAGTTTCTTTATGATTATTCTTTGATTTCATTGTTTTTGTTTTCTTTCTTCGTCCCATCAACGTAAAGTGTTTTTGTTTTGTTTTCTTAGCTTTTTCTTTTGCCAGTTCATTTTCAACTGGAGTATCAGTTCGGATTGGACAGAGCCTCTTTTTTTTTTTTTTCAAATGATTGTCCGTTTTGATGGCCCTGCTTTTGGAAAAGGCTGAATGTCTTTAAGGGTCACAAGTCGACATGTTTCGGAGGAGCGGGTTGCACTAGTACGGATTAAAGGTTCACTCTTTTCAACGCTTGCAATAGGGACATTTTTAACGCTAGCACTACCCCTAACCAGTAGTAGGAACATTTTCAACACTGGCATTACCCGTACTAGTAGAAGGGACAGCAAGTAGGTCTGTATAGGTCTCTTTCTATGTGATGTCACGCCAAAATCATGGTGGGGTAATTGGCATAGATCGCTGACCTATGCCAAGATACCCCAAGCTGACTCTGCCAACTAGCCCCAAAGGTATTTTCTGGAAAAAACGGCGGACCTACCCAGAATACAAACGACTGGGAATCCAGTAACTACTTCAATCCCCAGGCTATTTAGTCACTGTATCCACCATAAACTTGGAGTGCTTGAACAAAAATTTTAAGGGTACGGAAAAACGAAAAGCAAATCGGAAAAAAAAATTACTCAACAGAAAGAAAAACACAAAAAAATCCATATTCTTCGAACGCAAGCTATCAAGACACTAAAACTGTTGTAGATGACGCAGCAGGTTGTCGAGTAAGTCTCATCACGACGGCAGCGCTGTGGGCATTGTGTACTAGAAAATAAAGTCACAGTGCCAACGTACCCCTTATGCCAAATAGCCCCGGTCTCCCCTATATTTAATACGAGCCTTGTGTTTGTTCCACAGAACATTTTTGAAATTTTTTGATGGCTTACAACTAAATTTAAAAGTGTTCCCTAAAAGATTAGCAGCATTGATTGCCAGATTTTTTTATCATTGACTACACAAAACTAACACGGTATTACTAATTAAAATAATTTTTATAAATTATAAGAAAAAACTTTCTATTACATGACATTATTTGTTTATTTCTATCATGTCCGCCATTATTGATTTTTTTTTTCTTTCTTTTAGTACCACCAACTAGTAAATCGCGTACCACCAATGGTACGCATACCACAAATAGAAAAGGCTGCTCTAGATAAAGTTCGTTTACATTTCGAAATGTTCATACCTGTCAGAGAAACTCCAAATTCTCAGCCTTGGACGCACCTTTTATTGAGAACCACACAAAACATACACACACATGTAACAGAACCGAAATGAAAAAGTCAACTCAACTGCTGTAGTGCGCTGCCAGAATCTTTTAAACGCACTACAGCAGCGGCAGTTATAGTTAAATTTCAACAGGTTGCAACACAACATACATTCTAAACTGAAGCGAGAGCTACTTGCGCAAGATTGCTCAAGAAGTCATTTTAACTGCTTGGGCGAAATTGGCATAACATATACATTAAAATCGGAAGTAAAGGAGGGAGGAGGAGTTAACTACAACTAATTATAAATGTATTCATACTTTGCTTTAAAAGTCAAAACATTCTAGGAAATTGTGTCATTATGTATTCATAATTGTTCTTTGAATTGAAAGTAAAAAGCATTCAAAATGACTGCTTGGGCAATCTAGAGTTATAAACCAAATGAGCTGCCTAAAGCTTGATCGCTGAGAGATGGCGAATGACCTTGAAGCGGAAACGGACCGCTTCATTTTATAAAAGGTAGCATCAGAGAGACCATGCAGGCAGTAAAAACTTTAATGAGCTAAGCAAAAAAAAATAATTTTCGCTATTTTCCTATCTACACTGCAAAAAATGAACTGTTGTTTTCACTGTACAATACTGGCAGCCGAGGCTCCAATTTAAAACTGTATAAATGCACAGTATTAAACTGTAAAACTAGCAATTTTACTGTTTATTGCTGTAAAATTTAGCTGTATTATACTGTAAAAACAACAGTATAAGACTGGCAGCAGAAAATAAAGTTTAAAACTGTAAAATGCACGGTAATAAACTAAAAATAGCAGTTTTACAGTTTATTACTGTAAAATTAGCAATTTTCAGTTTATTACTGTAAAATTATCAATTTTAAAGTTTGTTACTATAAAATTAGCTGTATTGTACTGTAAAAACAACATTCATTTTTGACAGTGTATTTTAAAATAAGTGGTCCGCTTCAACCTCAAGGTCACGCGCCATCACTCCGTGGTCAAGCTTTGACAGCACCACCAAACGAAAAAATTAACATATTTCGCAACATTATTTCTGTATGAAACGATCACTTCTTGTCAACAACTAGAAGCCGCTAAAATTGCAGGAGCTTTGGTGACACGTTAATGTTACCCTACATATTCAAGCATTTTAATTAGGTTGAAGAGTTCCAAAACAAAAATACTAAAGTAATATTAAAGAAAAAATTAAAATAAATTAGACTTCAAATTTTTCATCTTACAATTTATAGAGTTAGTATCTTGCTAGCAGTTTCTATGGAGTAAATTAATGTAATATTTGTGCCCTTCTCTTAAAGAAATCTTTTCCGAAAGAAAATTGTATTTAACGAAACCCAGTTCACGATAGATTATTAAAAATTAATACTGAAGGAAAACATTTGATAAGTATTTACTGGGAACAAATAAATATAGTATAAATGAAACCAAAGAATAAAAAGTATTGGGATTTATTTGCGTAAATTGTAAGGCCATTTTATTTCATAAAAAAACAATCTTTAAAAATAAAATTTTGTTTTTAATAGCATAATTTTTCACATGCTAAATGTTCCTGGAATTAAGTTTTATAAATCTTTTCTTAGCGTAACGTTAAAAACTTTTTTTTTTCAAAGTCATTAACAAACAAACTCCCCTACTTTTGTGTCATGGCAACATACATAACGAAACTATTTAGAAGTAACAAGTTAAAGTTAATATTTTAAATGATTTTCTGTTACGTGCACTTGATTTTTATAAATCGTGCAATGCGAACAAATTTGTTCCGAAACCTTTCTTATATATCTCTTGCTTGTGCGATAAAAAACTAATTTTCGATAATTCTTTTGCCCTATTGAATTACTAATTCACTGGGATATGCGTTACAAAGCTGCTGAAAATTTGTTTATTTTCTCCCTTTAACGGAATGCAAATCGGGGAAACGAAATTCTATTTGCATTAACGATGTCATAATTGTAGAAACATATCGGACGAATTATAACGAGCAATCTATATTAATGAACATTTGATGTCATTCGCAAACATTTCTTCAAAACTAATGCATAATTTTTAAGAAATCGAAGTGATAGAAATAGGATTTGCATTTCACCTCTCGCATTTTAGAAACCGGGAAGCAACGTAAGTGGTTTTCTAATTAAATTTTAATGAATTGTATGAACGGTTTTAATTTACTTCTTTGGTGAACTATAAAATAATAAACTTTTATGAGCTATAAATTTAATGATGAGTGTTATAAGTTTCATTTTATGATTTTTCATATTTTTTTCTTTGATTGCAGTTATTTTTCATTTGCTAATATTAAAATCAAGATCTACTAAAAGAAATTTTCATCCGCTTTTCAAAATTCTATATTATTAATAATTATAATATTAAAAATTCCCATAGCAAAATTCAGATAATACAGATGTGTCGTGATTAGATTAAGGAGATTTAACATAGATTAACAATAACAAATTTGAAGTTGTAACAGAGAGAAAAAAAAAAAGAACGCATCAGTAGCAGTTTTTTTATATTCTTTTTTTTTTTTTTTTTTTTTAACTGAAGCTAGACTAAAAACTCAGATTGTTTCCCACGCTTTCTCTTAAACTATTTGTTGATAAAAAGTTCAAATAATCCAATGTGATCCAGAATGTTTAGATTCTCTTTTTTGCAGTATGTTTTGTACACTTGAACGTTATTTTTTAAGCCTTAACCCTTAGCTGGTGTGGTGATATAGGATGTGTTACAGTTCCCAAGAATTGGGCTTGTACGTAGTGAAATGTTTATGCATATGGCTCTATATACAAAAAATAATAATATTTAAGATATTAAAATTAACCTAAAAAATAAAAAAGAAGAAGCTCTCATAAATGTATGCCTCAAAGATTTTTATTTATATTCTTTTCATATGTCATTAGGCTTTAAATGAAAAAAGATTTGATCTAAAGGTTCAAATAATATTTTATATGCTCTAAATTAATAATTTTATTCAAGCAAAATTTTGTAATTCTTACAACATAGACTGGAAAACGTAGCTTACGTAAGATAAATTTCAAAACAAAAAGTAAAGTTGATGAGTTTTCAAAACAAAAAGAAAAGTCGATGAGTTATCAATGAGTAATGCTTTTTGAGCTAATAACATATTAAAGTTCAAACTGGCTGAGTTAAAAAGGATGAAATTTCTCAAATAATAACGATTATCGCAATGTTTCCAAAAGAAAAGAAAATTCAGCAATCATATCGCTAGCTTCATTAGTAATTTTCATCATTTTCAGTCCAATTTAATCTGCCCGGCTTGCGTGGTTTATCCGTAGTTTTAGATTCTCAAAATTTGAAAAAAAAAACTGAATTGTTCCAAAATCGTGCACACTTCTAAAATATACATTACTTACAAACTTACTTATCAATTCAAATGCGAAACATTACACACAATAGGAAAAACGATTTTCTGAACTTATTAGGTAGAAAGAAATAGTGTGTGTGTGAACTTATGTATCAGCCCCCCCCCCCCCCCCGACTTTGAGAAATCAATGTGGGCTTGGTTTTTGTTGTTTTCTGGTGAAATTGTATTGTGTTTTTAACCTTTGCCCCCCCCCCTGGAAAAAAAATGAAATGACGTCCCTGTTTTACAGTAATAAACTGTAAAGCAGCTTTTACAGTTTATTACTGTTATTTCAAATTTAAACCGGAACCTCTGCTGCCAGTATTATACTGTAAAAACAACAGTTTATTTTTTGCAGCGCAGTAAGTCCTAACGATGAACGCTCAGCCGGATCCGTGGATCAATTCCAGACCGTGGCCTCAGCAAGCCAAAGCACCAACAGTAAGTTATTAAATTTTAGTTTAAAGCACATGAAATGAAAATGAAATAGTCTAAATACTACATTCATTTATCATCTTTTACATTAGAAGTTCTTCAAGTAGATGTGATTTAAAGAATAATCACTCAATAAAAAAATTACCTCATTTTAGCGTTTAAAGTTGAATAATAGTCCAAAAATATGCAGAAAAACAAAGAGCATCCAGTCTAAAAGAAATTGCCAAAAAGAAAAGTAAAGAATTAAATGGAAAGAAACATTAATTATAAGTATGATGAATTGCATACGATAATATTTACTACAAGAGACTTTTGTTTAAATTCTTCATTAGTTTAGCTCTCACGAATTTCACTTTGCATATTTAAAATTATCCTGTAGATTCAATAAATATTTCTAATAATATTCCTTTAAGCAGCAGCTATACGTGCTATTTTTGACACTCTATCCACCATTTATAAATCGGATAAAATGAGCTAGAGTAAGTCACGGTATCGTGAAAGCAAGAAGTAACTTTGAATAGACAAGGAGTTCTGTCAAGAACTAAACGAGCCTACTTTCCCGTACATCGACATCGGCATTCTAGCATCTGATCATTATTCTCTTGATCATCTGAGACTAAACATTATGTCAAACATACCTTTTTAGCACTTAAAGCTGATTTCTAAAAGCAAAATATACCCCTCTCATCAGATGAAATAGAGACATAAAAAGTAAATAAATGAATAAATGAAGTTTTGTCGCACCTTTTAAAGAATGTAACTGTTACAGTTCTTTCGTAGAAAAATTCCTCAATCGTTTTCAAAAAAAAAAAAAAATTAAAAGTACAAAGTACATCAAAACACATTTTATCAAAGAAAGGAAAAAAAACTCGTCCGTCGATAAAATGTCTCGATTTTCACTTTTAAACCGTTGCCAGTTGTTAAATATAAATAAAGAATAAAATGCCCTCGTGAATGAAACACTTTTGTTACAAAAAAAATCGTCTGCCAAAAAAAAAATAATAGTAATAAATAAAATAACACAAATGAATAAATAAACAAAAAATCGTCTGCACAGTCAGTCATTTTTTTCTGAGTCTGCATTTCCGCCATGTTTGTGGAGTCGGAGTCGGAATCAGAGTCCTCACAGAAGATTATTCAGAAAAGTACTTTACAAACATTATTTATCAAAACCATTTTTTTACAAAGTTAGTTTGAAGGAAATCCGACTTTAAGTTCCAGGATCAACATTCAACTTAAATTCCCCGTAGGCGCTAATGTTAAATTTTTTTCTGAACGGTTCAATATTGAACGAAAAATGGTTCAAACCAAAAAGCGAAATAAGGGAATGAACCTCTCCGAGATCTTTCAAACAAAAAAAGTTTATTCCATTCGGATGGTTCACTCAGAAGTTATTAGGTGGGGAAAGGTTGCTTGAACGGTTCAATGTTGAACGAAAAAATGTTCAAATTGAAAATTTAAATACTGTAATGAAGTATCCTTGCTGAGATCCTTCGAACAAAAAAAAAGTTTATTTAAATCGGACTGTTCACTCAAAAATTATTAGGGGTGACAGCTTGCTTGAGCGGTTCAATGTTGAACGAAAAATTGTTCAAATCGGAAATGTAAATACGGGAATGAAGTATCCTTGATAAGATCTTTTGAACAAAAAAAAGTTTGTTGAAATCGGACTGTTCACTCAAAAGTTAGCATCGCGGGACAGGTTACTTGAACGGTTCATTGTTGAACCAAAATCGTTCAAATCGAAAAATTAAATATGGGAATGAGTTGTAATCGCCGAGATCTATCCAACAAAAAAAAGTTTGTTCAAATCGGAATGTTCATTCAAAAGTTATTAGGGGGGAAAGGTTGCTTGAACGGTTCAATGTTGAACGAAAAATTGTTCAAATCGAAAATGTAGATACAGGAATGAAGTATCCTTGAAAAAATCTTTCGAACAAAAAAAAGTTTGTTCAAATCGGACTGTTAACTAAAAAGTTAGCATCGCGGGACAGGTTGTTTGAACGGCTCAAAGTTGCACCAAAAATTGTTCAAATCGAAAAATCAAATATGGGAATGAGCTGTACTCGCCGAGATCTTTCCAACAAAAAAAAGTTTGTCCAAATCGGAATATTCATTCAAAAGTTATTAGGGGGGGACAGACAGACAGACCGACCGACAGACCGACAGACCGACACACAAATTCCCCATCTCAATACCCTACTTTCAAATTTTTAATTTTTCGATATTCATTTTACCTTTTTATTTTTTGAACTTGGCGATATTTTTTGAACTTGGCGATATTTTTTTTAACTTGGCGATATTTTTTGGACTTGGCGATATTTTTTAGATGCATTAAGCCAATTTTAATACTTTTTTCCTCTTTCTTTTATTTTTAACGGGAAAGTAGGCTAAAAACGAGTGAAATCTTCAAACTCTAAAGCCACCCAAAATCATAATCTAAAGTAGACGACGATTTTTTGTAATTTTAATTCCAATGAAATAACCTAATTTTTTTTCATTAATGAACATAAAAAAATTATTTTTAAAAGAAGTGTATACTTACAGCCACGTAAGATTTTTTTCCCCTTCTAAGAAATTCATCAATTTATAATCATACTTAGAACTATTTTTTCTTGAAATTGAAGGATTGGACGGAATTAAGAAAATGGCAGGATCGTCAGGAGAGTACCGACAAGAAAATGGTGCGTTAAGTTAACTGATTTCATCTGTTTAATTTCTATTTATTTTTCTTTCCTTCTTTTCTTTTCTTTAAAAAAAAATTGCTTAAAATAACTAAAACAGTTTATATTATAAATTCGATTAAAACTATAATGTCATTCGCAATGAAAAATTTTCGGAAAGTGAACGATAAGCAACCATAAATTATTGTTTCTAGAAAAACGGAAAAACCAGAAATAATTTTCACGTACTGTCGTCCCCGCTTAATCGGGTAACGGATAAACAAATACCCCTCTTATACGAATAAAACCGTTTGGAACCGAACATTTCCCCATAAACACAATGTTAAATATCACCGCTTAATCGAATGATTTCCCCGGATAATCGAATAATATTTGTCAGGTATTGCAAAAATTTTTGCTAAGAAAAACGTCGAATGAAATAAAAGTGTTCCCACAAGAACCTTGAGCAAACAAACCACTATTGTGGATTGTATCAGAAAATAAAAGGCGGAAAAACAAATTTTTCGCAACACAAGTTGTAAGTTACTTTTTTATGATTTTCATACGACTGTACAATATTTATACTCAATTATTATACTATTTTGTTGTTTACTTTGCTTATTTCAAAATCTTTTTACCAATAACATTAATTATTTCCTTTATAAAGCTATTTCTTTGTTATTATTACGTTTTGAGACAAAAGTTGTGAAAATGGAAAGGTAAAAAAAATGTTCCCCGCTTAATCAAACACCCCGCTTAATCGAATAAAATTTCTTGGAACCGACAGTATTCATTTAGGCGGGGCCGACAGTATCTAAAAACCTCAAGATGCACACATTTTCATTAAATCGTTCAAAATAATATTTCTGGGGCGAATGTGTCAGCGCTTCTAATTACTTTTAATTAATTTGCGCAACATGTTTATCAATTGTATGTGCAGTTCATTTAATTATGCTTTAATTTAATGTCCAATTCACTTCAGGGTTTACTTTTACTAGGCGTGGTTCACTTTTTTTTACCATCATTACTATGCAAACAGGTTTTATGCATAAATTGTATTTATTTGATAAAAACCCAATGGTCTTTTATTGTAATAAATGTTCAAGCACATGAACTTGAATAAAGCTAATATCAGTTGGAGTTGGTGATGCCACATGGGAAACTCGAACTTTTTCACTTGGGGGGTAGAAATTAAATTATCAGTGAGTATCTTCTGAAAAAGTGAGACCGCAGAATCTAAATATAAGAAGAAAAATGTGTAAAATTTGCCTTCAACATGTCGAAAAAAAACAATTTTATGACTCAACAATAAACATATAAAGTTAGACCTCTTTGGATTTTTTTTAATTGCAAAAGTATTCTGAATTACTATTATTTCCAAGTGTAGACATTCCGTTTCACGAATTTTCTGTCGAAAACCTCCATATATAAATTCACACCCACGAAAAGACCTCTGCGTCAAATTTGGCAAAGATCCGACATAAACTGTGAATTTGTATGAGGACACACACACACACACATCCGTTTTTATATAGAAATGTATATTTATGTTTCACCTTGTAAAAAAAACTAATGTAAATAGATGTTCATTGCTAATTGTCTTTCAAATACCAAACAGAAAAAGAAAGTTGCTTCTAAAGATTTGGAGAAGTATAAATCATTTGTGGTTTACACGAAATCCATTCTGAAAAACTCGCTGATTACCAGTGTTCCGGAAATCACTGCCACCAAAAGCTGGGTGAAGAAAATCATCAAGATCTTCGTGATCCTCATAAGTACGGTCGGATTTCTCTACCAAACGTGGAATTTCCTCAAGCTGTACCTGGCTTATCCGACTGTGGTCAATGTCTTGGTCAGCAACCCATATGAAGTGCAACAACCAGCACTCACATTCTGCAACAAGAACAGGTAACAGACCTTGAAAAGTTATGACAGAATTATTGTAACTTTTGCATGGTGAGATACATCAACGCCTCCTAAATATTAAATTCCTACTACATTTGCTTCGCTACGGGAGACATTGGTTCCACTTTGAGCGCCACCTAGTGGCAATCCGATGATGCCGTTGTTGTAGGGATAAATCCAAACAATATTCGAATTTCATTTTTTGATTGGCTAATTTTTAAATTTAAATTTAGAAATCAACCAATCGTTAATTTCTCTTGTCTCGAAGGACTCCGATAGATGGCAGTGTTTTGTGAACCAAGGGAGAAATTTTGCTCTGTGCTAAAAACTAGAAAGTAGTAGGCATTTAGTATTTGGGAGGCGTTGGCTACAGTCGATTGTCGATAACGAGAAGCCTTATAATTCAAATATTCCATTATCTCGAAGTGTTCATTGAGTCCTTAGACTCTTGAGTAGATTGTTGAAACTTCCTATTACTAGAAGTACCAATAAATCGAAGCTTTTAGGGCCGGTCGACAGACTCGAAGCCGGTCCCTTGGGACTTCAAGCTATTGAAATCTGTCTGTCCATCAAATCGTCTGTGCCATCAAATTACTCAATCTATGTGTCATAACAGCAGTTTTACTTTCATTTAAAAAATGCAATGAAAGATAAAATTCCCATTAAAGTGTTTTTTTTACTATGGAATCACACGACACCCTTCGGGGGGCCGGATTAATGGGGGACTCCTCGTGGTTCGGCCTGGATTATACTTAATTCCCACCTTCCATCCCCTGCACTGCAAAAAATGAACTGTTGTTTTTACAGGCCGCCCAGGTTCTAATTTAAAACTGTAAAATGCACTGTAATAAACTGTTAAACTAGTAAATTTTAGTTTCTTACTGTAAAGTTAGAAATTTTACAGTTTATTGACGTAAAATCTAGCTGTATAACACTGGAAAAGCAGCAGTATAATATTGGCTGGAGAGTTCAGAGGTTCCTGTTTAAACTGTAAAATGCACTGTAATAAACTCTAAAATTAGCAATTTTACAGTTTATTACTGTAAAATTAGCATTTTTGCAGTTTAGTACTGTAAAATTAGAAATTTTACAGCTTAATTCTGCAAAATTAGCAATTTTTACAGTTTATTACTATAAAATTAGCTGTATTATACTATAAAAACAACATTCATTTTCTAGTGTGCAGATGTTTTGATAGATCAATATCTAGTCAGCCCATTGTGGGTGGTGAATTAAACAGGCAACGGACGCCGTCGGACTGGATCTTGTACCTTAGTCCAAGGTGTACAGAGAGTCGAAAATGGAACGTACTGTTCCCTGGGGACTAGGGGTACGACATCGAAGGCAAAACATCGATGTTTCAAGACATCGATGTATCGAAATTAAGACATCGATGGTATTGATACATCGACCAAAAAACATCGATGTTTTCAAACATCGATGTTTCAAAACATCGATCTTTTTTTTATAAAAATTACTTACACAGTTGAATGTACAGTAATACAGTAGCTTCCCAATACATTGCGCCTCTTTACATCACTCAATAGGATTTATCTTTTGTCTCCTGAAAACATCAACCGTATGATATCGATGTCAGTTATAGAAAACGTTTTTAGTGAGATAGATACTGCAACTGTTGATTAACTGTATAACTTTTATTTATGTCATTTTTTTTTGTCGAAATGTAAAGTACCGTTATCGAAAAAAAATTCTAAAGCAAACGAAAAACAACGATGTTTAAAAATCGTTGACCGTAAATCATCGGTAGTAATTAAAAAAAACTATTTCAATACAATAGATATTGCAACTGTTAAAGGTGAATCTTTTTTATTGCATATTTTTATTGCTTATTGCTGAAGCGTTAAGGGGTTACAGTACCTCAAAAATGACTAAAAGACCAAAAAATGTTTATTGCTTATTTTAAAAGTAAAAGTTATTTAAAACACTCGGAAAAAATAGCATTGTTCTAGCTAAATTATTTAAAAAGTTATGAGTGACTTTAGGGCATGCATGCTATGTGTTCTAATGGAAAAGCAAAACTTTAAAGTGATTTTTCTCGGTGATCAGTTTTTATTGTTTTTATGTTACTGGAAATGCTAAGGAATTTTTTTTATTAAAGATATAACTTTAAAGCAATATGTTCATTCGATTTCAAGACATACCACGCACGTGGCCCGGCGTTGCACGGGCACTTCATGCCTTGAAAGTAGTGAGGAAAATTTTCAAGAAACTACTCCCCGCCAAGGCGGCTCGCTAACAGGCGCTTCACGCCTTTACTTTTTTCCTATATAAAAAAATCATTCGAATTATTGAGATGCTTCACGCCTTCAAGATGGTGAGGAAAGTTTCAGTAAGTTCAGCTCGCTCAAAGGAAAAAAGCAGACATAGATACTCAGTTTTTAATATAAGTAGATGGCTCTTCAACAAATAAATGTTCTCAAAATATTACCAGTAGCTAGCGATAAAAATTCTACGTAAGTGGCCCGCTTATGAGTTTCGTGTTTGATTTAGTTAAGCCTTCATTCAAAATTCTCATTATCATTGTTATCACTGTTTCATAGCAACGACGGTTTGCAAGAATGGATTTCATATTTAATCATTTATTAGGCTTAATCGCTTTAAACTTGACTACTTATTAATTGATATCTTCGCTAATTAAAATCGTATAATTATATCAATTGAAACTAATGAAGCCTGAAAAATTACCTATCTATCGGTACCTGGTTCGACTTTCAGGTCATTGGCGTTCAGGAGAAAGAAGCGTGACATAGAAAGAAAGATAGTTAGAAAGAAAGATAGTTAGAAAGATACAAATTTTCTAAGAATTTTTTACATAAAAGGTCGCAAAATATTGTCAAATCAAAATATAAGAAAATAAATGCATAGCTTTTTTGAGGTAATCCTTATGATCATTTCGCAAAAACAAATTTTAAAATTAGTGCAGAAACAAAAAAGCCTTAAGGTTTTTAAAAAATTGAAATTTTCTTAAATATTCAAATTTTCAAAAAAGTTTTCAAAATTTTTAATGTTTGAAAATAATTTATCGATTGTTAAAGTGTAGAAACAAAGATTTCAAAGAATGAACCTTTTCACTTAAATTAAAGAAATTTGTTAGAAAGGTACTGTAAGACCTTAAACAGACATCGAAAGAAAAAAAAAACATCGAACGTGAAACAGTGATCATTAAAAGACATCGACCTTAAAATATCGATGGTAACTATCAAAACCGTCTTCTAACGAACGATATAACTTTTGGCCGCATATCTTAATGATTTTTTTTTTTTTTTTGCTGAAATATAAAACATTTACATAAAGAATAATAATGAACTAAATAAAATTAAAAAAATATGGCGAAAGCAAATTAGGCATGTTTTAGAAACAGCGAGAGCAAAACATCGATAATAATCATAGAAAATGTTTTTTATTGAGATTAATACTGAAACTTCAGATTAAGGATGAGAACTTCTTAATGCGTCAGCATATCGCATATTTTTATTAAGCTTTTTTTTTATGGATTATAAAACATCGACATCGAAAAAAACATCGAACCCAAACATCGATGTTGGGAAAACATCGACTCTCAAACATCGATGGTAAAAACATCGATGTTTTAGCAAAAACATCGATGTTTCCAAAACATCGACATCGATGTCGCAGCCCTACTGGGGACACAGGGGTCTTCAAGTACTCCCCCCCCCCCTATGGATTAATTCGTGGAAACAAAGATGGTATACACTGTTAAAACTACATGTTGCACGAGGCACCTTAACCTGTTAACCGGGGAATTAGCTATTGCTCAACTCGTTTCACAATGGGGACTTTTTTTCGCAGCGATAAGTAATATCACACCTCAAATAATAAAAGAATATCGTTTTTAACTCATGATTTTTATTTATTTTGATACAATATTTTATATTTAAAATATAATTCAAATGTATTCAATGTAAAACGCATTAATGGAACAAATTATAATAATTATTTCGCAGTATGATATTGCTTGAAACAGTGCGGCATACACAAGGCAACACAGCAGTCAGGACACCAGAATCTCGATCCTCTCCTAATACCTTCTAAATATATAAAACACTGAAATTCACAATAAGAATATTCAAATCAGAAAGTTATTACTAACATGTAAGATTCTGAAATGCAGACTAAAATGAATCCAAATTGTGGCAGCTCGAAGTATAGATCATGCAGCGCCCGTTTTCCCATTAATAGCGCTCAAGTTAGGGCCATGCTCCACATCGACGTAAAGCAGAAACAAGAAGTTCTGTCAAGAACTAAACGAGCCTACTTTCCCGTACATCGACATCGGCATTCTAGCATCTGATCATTATTCTCTTGATCATCTGAGACTAAACATTATGTCAAACATACCTTTTTAGCACTTAAAGCCGATTTCTAAAAGCAAAATATACCCCTCTCATCAGATGAAATCGAGACATAAAAAGTAAATAAATGAATAAATGAAGTTTTGTCGCACCTTTTAAAGAATGTAACTGTTACAGTTCTTCCGTAGAAAAATTCCTCAATCGTTTTCAAAAAAAAAAAAATTAAAAGTACAAAGTACATCAAAACACATTTTATCAAAGAAAGGAAAAAAAACTCGTCCGTCGATAAAATGTCTCGATTTTCACTTTTAAACCGTTGCCAGTTGTTAAATATAAATAAAGAATAAAATGCCCTCGTGAATGAAACACTTTTGTTACAAAAAAAATCGTCTGCCAAAAAAAAAATAATAGTAATAAATAAAATAACACAAATGAATAAATAAACAAAAAATCGTCTGCACAGTCAGTCATTTTTTTCTGAGCCTGCATTTCCGCCATGTTTGTGGAGTCGGAGTCGGAATCAGAGTCCTCACAGAAGATTATTCAGAAAAGTACTTTACAAACATTATTTATCAAAACCATTTTTTTACAAAGTTAGTTTGAAGGAAATCCGACTTTAAGTTCCAGGATCAACATTCAACTTAAATTCCCCGTAGGCGCTAATGTTAAATTTTTTTCTGAACGGTTCAATATTGAACGAAAAATGGTTCAAACCAAAAAGCGAAATAAGGGAATGAACCTCTCCGAGATCTTTCAAACAAAAAAAAGTTTATTCCATTCGGATGGTTCACTCAGAAGTTATTAGGTGGGGAAAGGTTGCTTGAACGGTTCAATGTTGAACGAAAAAATGTTCAAATTGAAAATTTAAATACTGTAATGAAGTATCCTTGCTGAGATCCTTCGAACAAAAAAAAAGTTTATTTAAATCGGACTGTTCACTCAAAAATTATTAGGGGTGACAGCTTGCTTGAGCGGTTCAATGTTGAACGAAAAATTGTTCAAATCGGAAATGTAAATACGGGAATGAAGTATCCTTGATAAGATCTTTCGAACAAAAAAAAGTTTGTTGAAATCGGACTGTTCACTCAAAAGTTAGCATCGCGGGACAGGTTGTTTGAACGGTTCAAAGTTGAACCAAAAATTGTTCAAATCGAAAAATCAAATATGGGAATGAGCTGTACTCGCCGAGATCTTTCCAACAAAAAAAAGTTTGTCCAAATCGGAATATTCATTCAAAAGTTATTAGGGGGGGACAGACAGACAGACAGACCGACCGACAGACCGACAGACCGACACACAAATTCCCCATCTCAATACCCTACTTTCAAATTTTTAATTTTTCGATATTCATTTTACCTTTTTATTTTTTTAACTTGGCGATATTTTTTGGACTTGGCGATATTTTTTTTAACTTGGCGATATTTTTTGGACTTGGCGATATTTTTTAGATGCATTAAGCCAATTTTAATACTTTTTTCGTCTTTCTTTTATTTTTAACGGAAAGTAGGCTAAAAATAGGCAGAAGCGTAAAATGGATTCAATGGTGTTCCTATGGAAAGTACCCGGATTTTCGGTTTCTGCCTTAAGCTTCGGTCGCGTTTTACGCTGATGTGGAGCATGGCCCTTACAGATTACAAGAACATGAAAATTCATGACGCATCGACAATATGATGACGTATATATAACCACTCTAAGATTTAATAGATAAGAACAACGTAGAACGTGATGCGTTCAATATATTACGAAAAATTTCCATGACGAAAAATTTCGTCATGCCCATTGCTGTAGGCTTTTATGTATGACGAAATATTTCGTCATACCCAGTTACCAGGTTAACGGTGAAACGTTGTAGCCCCAGCGGTACCTCCCGGAGGAGGTCTTCAGAACTTGACTCCCTATGGCACCCTTGAATATGCCATTTGGCACGCCATGGCACCTTCGGGGGTGGGTATGGAGCCAGAGGGGGGGGGTGCCGTAGGGAGTCAGGTGGCACCCCTCAGGAGGTGCAGCTGCTGCTACAGCGTTTC
>JAXGGA010009167.1:0-52770 GCA_038373865.1 Uloborus plumipes | reverse complement strand
TAAAAAAAGTACTACAACTTTGTTTATTTGTTCATTCACTTTTTACGTTCCTACTTCATCAGATATGAAAGAAGAAAATTTTGCTTTTAGAAATTATTTTTAAATGCTAAAGTGTAAAAGCAGTGAGTAACCGCCCCAAGCAAAGGCAAAGTCAGGAGTATGCAATACATCGCCAACTCGGCGATTTCGATTCTGGACTCATCAGCATAGAATACGAAAGTAGCCGAGTTGGAGGCAAAAATCCTCTTATAAATCAAAGATAGCCAAAAAAAAAAAAAAACTGGTAGGTAATGTTAAATTAGAATACCAGAGAGCGACCGTACTTGGTACGATACAACTCGTAAATTTGCTTTATAGGAGGATTTTTGCCTCCTTTATCCTTTCGTATTCCATGCTGATGAGTGCATAAGTACGAAACTGCAGTCCATGGATCGAAATAACCGAGTTGGCGGTGTATTGCTAAAAGGTATGTTTGACATAATTTGTAGTCTAAGATAAATAAGAGAATATTGATCAGATGCTAGAATGACGATGTCAGTACGCACGGAAGTAGGTTCGTTTAGATCTTGACAGAACTTTTTTTCTTTTGTGAGTAGCTATATTTACAACCTTAATTCCAACAGAGATTAATATCAACATGCACTCAGTGCGGCAATCTGTTATTGATTGTCAACACCTCATACAAGCAATATCTTCTCCTCATATTGACACTGTACAGAGTGCGCTGTTATCGGAACTCGGGGAGAGCACAGATAATCATAATGCACCACTTGACGCGGGAGAGAGGCCACTAATTAATTCCGTGCGATAAGGCATCTTGTTCCCCCCTTTGAGGGCTCCGGAGCGCGCTCCTTGATTGGAATCGGATACTCCGGGCCTATCTGCGTAACAAAGTGTTCTATCACTTTACCGCTGAACTAAATTTTGAGAAAATCATGGCATTTGAAAGTTGCTTCTAGAACAACAAAGCTGAAACAGTAGTTCACTTTAATATAAAAATTTAGTTCAGAGTTGAAGTAATAGAACACTTTGTTACGCATATATATATATATATATATATATATATATATATATATATATATATATATATATATATATATATATACACTGAAGTGACAAAAGTCATGGGATAGCAATATGCAAATTTTCAGATGGCAGTAGCATCGCATAGAACAGGTATAAATGCGCAGTGCTTTTACAGAGCTTTCATTTCTGTTCAAGTTATTCATGTGAAGAGGTTTTAACGTGATGATGACCGCACGACGTGAATTAACAGACTTTGAACGCGGAATGTTAGTTGGAGCTAGACGCATGGGTCATGCCATTTCGGAAATCGTTAGAGAATTCAACATTCCCAGATCCACTGTGTCAAGAGTGTGCCGAGAGTATGAAATTTCAGGCATAACATCCCACCATGGACAGCGCAGTGGTCGACCGCCTGCACTTAAAGATCGAGACCGGCGACGTCTGCAAAGAGTCGTAAATTCTAACAGACAAGCAACACTGCGTCAAATCACCGTAGAAATCAATGTGGGACGTACAATGGACGTGTCTGCTAGAACTGTGCGGAGAAATTTGGATTTCTTGGGCTATTCCAGCAGAAGACCGACTCGAGTGCCTTTACTGACAGAACGACATCGCTTGCAGCGACTCTCGTGGGCACGTGAGCATATCGGTTGGTCCCTAGATGAATGGAAAACCGTGGCCTGGTCCGATGAGTCACGATTTCAGCTGGTAAGAGCCGATGGTAGGGTTCGAGTGTGGCGCAGACCCCACGAAGCCATGGACCCAAACTGTCAGCAAGGCACTGTTCAAGCTGGTGGTGGCTCCGTAATGGTGTGGGCTGTTTTTTCATGGCATGGACTTGGTCCTCTAGTGCGACTGGACCGAACATTGACTGGAAATGCTTATGTGCAGCTACTTGGAGATCACTTGCAGCCATTCATGGACTTCATGTACCCAAACAACGATGGGATTTTTATGGATGACAATGCGCCATGTCACCGGGCCACAACTGTTCGCAATTGGTTTGAAGAAAATTCTGGACAATTCCAACGAATGATTTGGCCACCTAGATCGCCCGACATGAATCCCATTGAGCATTTATGGGACACCATCGAGAGGTCTGTTCGTGCCCAAAATCCTGCCCCATCAACGCTTTCACAATTATGGACGTCTATCGAGATAGCATGGCTCAATATTCCTGCAGAAGACTTCCAACGACTTGTTGAGTCCATGCCACGTCGAGTTGTTGCACTTCGCCGGGCAAAAGGAGGGCCGACAAGATATTAAGAGGTATCCCATGACTTTTGTCACTTCAGTGTATATACAGTGAACTCTCACTTATGGACCTGGACCAACAGAAAAAGACGCATAAGTGGGAGAGACGTATAAGTGAACAAGCCTTTTTAAAGGACTAAAGCGCAACATAGGCTGTAATAAGAGAGTGAATAAGAATGTTTCTATAGAAAAGGGACATTTTTCTATGGTTTGGCAATTACTGTAACGTAACTATAATGATAAAGAGAAAACAAAAGTCGTATCATAGCTAATTACAAACTGTTCCCTTTAAAACGATACATAATAGATAATTGTCCCTCTCCGAACTCTAGTTCATGGGGGAAAAATGCCTTCCGTGAGCAATAAAGGCAAAAAAATAAAGAGGAAAGTAAAGAAAAATGCGAATTTTTTAAAGCAAATAAATAAATTTTCATACATTTTAGGGAAAATTCGGCGCATAAGTGAAATATTTATTTTTAGAGCGACGCATAAACGAACGATACTATCATTATTTTGCTGTGGAATGTGCTGGGACTATTTAAAATCGTCGTGTAAGTGAAAAGGCGCATACATGAGGCGGCGTATAGGTGAGAGTTTACAGTATATTATGACCTGGGGTGAACAGCTCCTTCCCCGTGAAGTAAGTTTTGAGAAAATCATAGCATTTAAAAGTTGCTTTTGTTAAAACGCAGAGAGTTATTTTTATATATATTTTTGCGTTCAACAAAAATTCTAAAAATAGAATAGGTTTTAACAAAGAAAAAAATCGGACTAAAATGCTCTGTAATGACAAATAGTCTTCAGAAACAAAAACTGTTCACAAATATTCATAAAAAAATGAAACAATATTACAACATTGATATACAGTAACCACCACTGATAAAATCAGCCGCTTTTTAAAATCAAATCTGCAGGAACCGAATCCTTAAAATGTCAAAACATGTTCAAAATTTCCTTTTATAAAATCAGTATTGCCGTTTTATAAAATCAGTTTTTTGAAAAGCGTATGCTAAAATTTGAAAAAGACAGTTGTACTTATGTTAAAAATTGCAACAGACGTAATGAATTCCAAAGTTATGTAGCACCAAGAAGTGAAAGAGTCTCAGAAGATGAAGAAATGCATACCAAATTTGCACTCTTCAATGTATATGCGATTTTCATTAATTTAATATCTATACGCCAATATTTTAAGCATTTAATTCAAAATATCAGTGCATAACTCACAGAAATATTCACTAAATAAGATAACGAATTCAAAATCCATTCGAACCACGCTGACCGAATTCCTTAAACCAAACAGCGTTAACCAACTCGTACTGGTCAATGGAAGCTGCAAATAATAATGCAAATCTTACTCAGTTTTCTGTATTTTGAGACTTTTGAAACAATACAGAAATACAGTAGCTTATTAATTTTTCAGATTTTTAAAAGCTTTTTCTTTAAGTGTAGGTATGCCGATTTCTAAAATCAGCCTTTTTATAAAATCAAATAACCTCACGACGAATGTGATTTTATTAAGCGGCGGGCATTGTATGACGAAAATTCCAAAATTAAAGTAATTTAAATTGAAGTAAAACGGGTAACTTCGAAACATTATTCTTTAAATGCATAATGTATCTGATGAATTAGATGGATGAAGCATATCTAGAAAAAAACCTTCGCAGTAATTTAAATTGAAGTAAAACGGGTTACTTCGAAACATTATTCTTTAAATGCATAATTTATCTGATGAATTAGATGGATGAAGCATATCTAGAAACAAACCTTCTCAGTAATTTAAATTGAAGTAAAACGGGTAACTTCGAAACATTATTCTTTAAATGCATAATTTATCTGATGAATTAGATGGATGAAGCATATCTAGAAACAAACCTTCTCCGAAACATTTACTTGGTGTCCTTTCACATTGAAGCGGACGGAGTACAATGGCCTTATCACAGCGGAACAAGTTGTATCCTGCGGAGCATAAACAGGATTAGGCAACAGTTTCCATTGACCAGTCCGAGTTGATTAACGCTGTTTGGTTTAAGGAATTCGGTCAGCGTGGTTCGAATGGATTTCGAATCCGTTATCTTATTTAGTGAATATTTCTGTGAGTTATGCACTGATATTTTGAATTAAAAGCTGTTTGTTGAAGCCATGGTGCAACATTTCTGAATAAGTTGTGTGTAAATGGATGCGTTGTGTTTCAATTTGAATGACAATGTTTAAATTTGTTCGAAACTTTTTAAATTATTCTTTATCTGAGTAAAAGTATGAGAGAAAAAGGTTTTGTGTGCGTTTCACGGCTACACTGAAAGAAAATTTTGAACGTCGCTGACTATTTCCAGGAAACGTTCCGGGATTTCACTGGTTTTCTCCATTTTACGGTAAAGAAAACAAGTGTATTTCTGAATATTCCCTGAACTCAAGGATAGATACAAACAAGGAGTGATTTCCTTGAAGGACTCTCCACTCTCCACCAATAAACTTTCGATATTGAAGTTCAAAAGCTTCATGTTAGGCGAGTTTTAATTATGTTGAGAGACGAACATTTGGGCTCTAACCCAAAAATCTTTCGATATTGAAATTCGAAACCAATATTCGATCAATATTTACAAATCAGCATGTATAATGGAAAATAAGTAAAAATAATAAATAGCTCCTCTCTTAAAAAATTTCGAGATCAACCCTTGCCTGAACAGCATTCGGTTTTATGAATGAAGACTTCTTGGTGTCATGAATCAATCTAAATTACCGATATAAATAATGATAGGCTTCCTTACTATGTGTTTCACCTCTTGCTTAGTTACTACCCTGCATTATTGACTGAGCCCCAAAAAAGCACGATTTGTAAGCAAAGAAGCTGTTCTGGATTTGTTGGAAAGTTCCTGATTTATTCGAGATACATATAGCTGACTTTTGTTGAGAAGGTTTATGAATTACTCTGAGGTCCAACAAATACACCCTACTAAAAATGACCCATAGAGATCAATAGAAAAATCTATTGATATCGGTAGAGTTCTATTGATATGAATTGATTTCTACAGATGTCTCTATTGGTATCGATAGAAGCTATTGGTACCTGTAGCCTATTGATAATATCATCAATGGATATCCATAGAAGCCCTATAGACATCAATCGAAATTTGGTCAGTAGGAAAGCATTTCAATGGCTATCAAAAGAAGCTTTATAGATATCAATAGAAATCTGGTCAGTAGGATACTGATGCCAATGGATATCACTTACAGCTTTAATTGACATCAATAGAAATCTGATAGGTTATACTAAATCCAATTGATACCTGTAGAAATGAAATCATGAAGTTTAAACTTAAGTAGTAAGTCTCGGTAAAATTAGTGAGCTAGGAAGGTTATTAATAATAATTAATAAAAAAATTAAAAGCAGATGATTTTAAACTTTGTAAATAAAGATAACTATAATTTTAAAATAATAAACTTCGACTGAAATTTTAACTGATAAAATTTCTGACTTTTTAAAATCTGATATTACAGATTCATAGATTATGCCAGTCATTTTTTTCCTTTATGTTTGAAAAAAATCAATAGTTTCTTTCAAATCATCACAGACAAATGGTTCAACCATTCATTTCAAAAATATTATTTTTAAAAGATAATTAAAGAAAAACACATTTTTATTCTTTAAACTGGATACAAAAAAAATGGCCTCTTCGCCTCTTCATGTGTAAATTGTACATTGTGCGCATTGTGAAAAATGGAGCATTTGAAGTTCCATAAATAAGTTCGTCTTTAATCTAAGAATCATCATTTTGAGGGTCTTTTCCATACATCACCATGTGATGCATAATAAGTCTCGATGCATATTCATTAAAATTTGAGACTTTAATGTAGTGTTATGCCCTGATATATGCCCCTTGATGATGTGGCTAATTAATGTATTAAGGTGGCTAAGTAATGATATTGCGTATAAACAGATAAATTCACTTTATCTACCAGTTTGTTGGCTATCTTAGCTACATTAAGAAAATTTTTGCCTCCGGATCTATTAATAGTTATTCCTAATTGTGGAGTCCACACTAAGGACGAAACTGCAGTCTTAGGATTGTATGATCAAGCTGTGGGTGCGTTTACTTCAGTATACAGTGTGTTTCAGAATTCGACGGCAAAAATTTAAGGGGAGATACTACACACCAGGACAAATAATATGACATAAAAAAATGGGGATAGGGGCGGTTAAAGTTTAACGGAAAAAAAGATCGATTCTTTCGCCGTTTTCACTAAAAATGTTCTTAATAGATTTTCTTTCTCGAAAAAAATTGATGAAGATTAATTTCAAAAATTGTCGACAGAGGGCGCTTTAGACTTTAGAGCTAATAACAACTGTCCTGGTGCATCCATAAGCTCACAACTTTTTTGCATTGATAAAGGCGTTCCTTGTAACGCCGAAACACGTGTCTGCAGTATCCCTGCTCATTTGTGCATTGTAACGTTGTTTATTTTCTGTACATCTTTAGCACAAAGGTATTTGTAACTTTAAAAACAACTACTTTTTACTGGTTTCTTTTGCATTTTCGAAACAGATTCCGAAAGTTTAAACTCAAACTTAAATTTTGAGCCCAAAATATCAACTTATTTCGGGTATTAAGTAGCGAAAAACTCGGACCAAACGTCAAAAATCGTGTTTTTTCTTGGTTTGAAAACTGTGCCGTTTCGTGTAAAAAAAATAAA
This sequence comes from Uloborus plumipes, assembly GCA_038373865.1. Classification (NCBI taxonomy): domain Eukaryota; kingdom Metazoa; phylum Arthropoda; class Arachnida; order Araneae; family Uloboridae; genus Uloborus; species Uloborus plumipes. The sequence continues at coordinate 45,801 of JAXGGA010009167.1, read as the reverse complement.
TAAAATTATCTGGCGACACTAATAATGCGAAAATAAAATCAGATGCAGCACTTTCGAAACTTAAAAAAAAAATAATCCAAAATTTTTTTTTCAAAAAAAAAACTTTTTTTTTTTTTTTTTTTTTTTTTTAACACGAAAACGGCAAGTTTCAAACCAGAAAAGCACGATTTTTTACGTTTGGTCCGAGTTTTCGCTACTTAATACCCGAAAGAAGTTGATATTTTGGGCTCAAAATTTAAGTTTGAGTTTAAACTTTCGGAATCTGTTACGAAAATACAAAAAAAAACCGGTAAAAAGTAGTTGTTTTTAGCTCCAATGTCTAAAGCGCCCTTTGTCGACCATTTTTGAAATTAATCTTCGTCAATTTTTTTCGAGAAAGAACATCTATTAAGAATATTTTTAGTGAAAACGGCGAAAGAATCGATCGATTTTTCCGTGTTTTATAAATTTTTGAAATTTTTGACTCTAAACTTTAACCGCCCCTATCTCCGTCGGAAATCATTTTGGACCCCCACTTTTTCATGTCATATTATTTGTCCTGGTGTGTATTATCTCCCCTTAAATTTTTGCCGTCGAATTCTGAAACACCCTGTAGATCAGTTTTGTTCTGCTGGATATTTTGCACACCACTTGTGCTGTGCAATGACACAACCCCTTGTTCGAGCAGTTCTATCCCTAGTAAAAATGACCCATAGAGATTGATAAAAAGAAATTGTGTAGGGAAATGGATTACGGATATCAATACTGTTAAATCACTATGAACCTATTGATATCAGATATCAGAAATTAATAATCAGATATTGATATCAGAAAGATAAAAACAAGATTCATAGCATCTTTTAGTGATATCAGTAGAACAAAACCTTAGGATCTATGGATATCAATAAAAATCCATAGCATCATAAAATAAAAAAAAAATTTGGGGAAATGGCTAACGGATATCAATAGAGCTAAATCAGTAGAGGTCTAGTAATATTAGTAGAATAAAACCGTAGAATCTATGGATATCAATAGAGATCCATAGCATCTTGTTCAACTGATATCAGTAGACCTCTACTGATTTAGCCTATTGATATCCGTTGGCCATTTCTCCATACATTTTTTTTATTGATCTCTACGGGTCATTTTTAGTGGGCAGAACAGCTTCTTTGCCTACAAATTGTGCTTTTTTGGGACTCAGTCAATAATGCAGGGCAGTAACTAAGCTGCAGGTGAAACACATAGTAAAGAAACTGGTCATTATTCATATCGGTAATTGAATGATTCATGACACCAAGAAGTCTTCATTCATAAAACCGAATGTGTTCGGGCAAGGGTTAATCCCGAAATTTCTTAAGAGAGGAGCGATTCATTATTTTTACTTAATTTAAAAAACGTTAATCTACACGTTTCAAACGTACTCATCGTTCTCATTAACTTCTTCTCTTTCAACGAACAAATGCTGTAAAAAGCAAACCACCTTCTTAAAATCTTGAGTATATTCCGACCCAGGAAGATAAACATATTTTCCAAATTGGTTGGGATCCTAATTCGGCCCGAAAAGTTGTGTGTGGATACTGCAGCTCTGTTGCTGTTTTTCTATATACACTGAACTTTCACTTATGCACCAAGGGACCAACAGAAAAGTCACATAAGTGAGAGAGACGCATAAGTGAACAAGACTATTAAAAGTCTAAAATGCAACACATGTTCTAATGAGAGCATGAATAAGAATGTTTCTATAGAAAATGGTCATATTACTACGGTTTGGCAACTACTGTAACCTAACTACAATGATAAGGAGAAAACAAAAATTGTAGCATACCTAATCACAAACTGGTCCTTTTAAAACGATCCATAATAGATAATTGTCCCTCTCCGAACTCTAGTTCATGTGGAAAAAATGCCTTCCGTGAGCAATAAAAGCGAAAGATTAAAGAGGAAAGTGAAGAAACATGCTCATTTTTTAAGAAAATAAATTAAATTGCTTACATTTTTCGAAAAATTCGGCGCATAAGTGAAATATTTATCTTTAGAGCGACGCATAAACGAATGAAATCATCATTATTTTACTATGGAATGTGCCGGGACCACTGAAAATCGTCGTATAAGTGAAAAAGGCGCATAAATGAGGCGGTGTATAAGTGAGAGTTCACTGTAAATGTAGTTTCCCATTGTTTGACCACGGACGCCGTGAAATTGGCAAACGTCCAGGTGAGACGAATCTATCTGCATCAGGGATGGGGGAGAAAAAAAATTAAAGCTTATGTTTGCTCATATTAATATGAACATGTCTTATTTAGGTGCTAACCACAACGGCAACAGCTGGCATCCCAAAAAACTAATACATGCGCCCATTTCCGGCTGTAAACCCAATGTTAGCCTTTCCATTTTATTCGTGGTCGGACTGCAAGCTGCTAGATATTTGTTTGCAATTCTTCAGCAGCTTTGCTCACATTTGCTAAAATGCTTGAACAGCTCTCCTCGCAAACCGGGTTAGCTTTTTTGGGAAATTAGATTGGTGTTAAGTTATTACGATAAACGTAAAGTTATCTTAAAACCGTTCCTTATTTATCACAAAAACCTGACATTCTTCAAGGCAACATCGTATAGCGTAATATTTGGTTATTTTCATATTTACGTGACATTGCAGACGTTTTTGCTATTAAAGACTTTTTGTCCTCTAACTTCCTCATAACATCCAATTTCACACTTTGCTTCCGATTTCCGGGTTAAATTCAGCTCGGCGAAATGCACGACACTTCTGCTTTCATCGGCGCAGAGCTCTTGAAGTCTTATGAACGTAACCAAGATGTGTCTCAACCGGCGTAGTGGTCAAAGCACTTACTTTGGCCTTTGTAATTAAAATAACTTACGAATTTGTGCAACATTAAATGGTAGTGGGGAAGCATAAACCTGACAACCATTACATGAACGACCACAGTCGTCGCTCGATATAACGACCATCTCCGTCCCACAGAAAACTGTCTTTATACGAATGGTCGCTATAAGAGGTAGATTTTTTTTTTTTTAATGCAGATGCAGCTGAATAGTCAGAACTTTCATTCAAATTGGTGATTGTTTAAAGATTTTAACTAAGTACTCATTTTTCTTTCAGTAAAAACATATATTTGTGTGAAATACTATAACAAAATATAATGAACAGATTTTTAATTAGAAAACTTTAAAAAGGAAAAACTTTAAAATAAAATATTAAAAAAAACTTTTTAAGTTTGACGACTATTTCTATCAGCTTGATTCGCAGTAAAAAGTGAATTAAAAAAAATGTATGATTTCTTGGTGACAACAGTCAAAAATTCTCGTTAATATGTTGATTAATTCTAAAGCAGCAAATGAAATTTAAATTAAAAATTGGAAGGAAAAAATAGGTGGTATATAGCTTAGTATGAATAGCTCTAATTTACCACCTATTTCTTCTTTCAAATTTTTAATTTGAATTTTATTTGCTGCTTTAGAATTAATCAACATATAAGATATAATTGAATCAACTGAAATGTATTACTGTTGTCATCAAGAAAGCATACATTTATTTTAATTCACTTTTAAGTGCGAATCAAGCTGATAGAAAGAGTCTTTACACTTAAAATGTTTTTTTTAATATGTTTTCAACAAAATAAAAACAAATTTTGCAACGAAACGAGCGACAAATATATTGTATCCACCACTTTTTTATTAGAACAAAAGTTTTATAAATAGCGAATTCCCCTCAGAATTTCAGGTTGACAACGTAGTACTTGGCTCATGAAAGCCTCTTCATAGAGGCGTAAATTAAAATCATGTTCACAAGGCACGACTGACTCTCGATAAGAATACCCCCCACGCAGCGATGAAGTGGGTCGATTTGAGAGCAGAGATTAATTGATCGCTCTCTCAACCCATTCATGCCCAGTAGCCTATAAACAGGGCGCTAGTTAATTACTGCATACAAAAACCTGTAATGGGTATACAATTTTACTAAAGCTGTTTTCACAAGTTAAATAGTCCTTCTTCTTGAGAAAACTAGTTACAGCCACTATTTGGACATCAGAGTTTATTTATTAACAGCTATTTTCAGACATTTTCATAAAATTAAACTATTTTGAAATGATTTGCTTAAAATTGATCAGAGATGCCTTCTGTAATGTTACTTTGCACAAATAAAGTCAAGTAAGGTCGTATTTTGCGCACATCTGCAAAATATTCCATAAACAGGACGTTAAATAACTTAATAAATATGGTAACGGCGAACTATTTCTAGCCTAAAATGTATGTAAACCATTCCAAGTAAAAGTTTTAAGCAGATAAAAATTGAAAAAAAAATTTAAAAAAAAACTTCGGCATAAATGGGTTAAAAGAACAGTTCCGCTGCCCACCCCCCTCTAAGAAGAAAACAAATTATAATATTAGGTGAGTTTTAGTTTTCTTAAATTATTCTAAAATACCTACAAAGGGACGGGTATGACGCAGATTGCGCAAATGTAATATCTAAGAGGGTACGCTTTACAATGGGGAGTGGGGGGGCACCCTTGGCTAAAATCTGCATTCTGAACCTGCATTGGAGCTGCCATCGACCATCATGATAAATATTCTAACTAATTATTCGAAAAATAATGTCTAGCAGGAGGTGCCCCGAGGGTGGGGGGGGGGGGGGTCATGGCGCCAAAGACACAGACGTCGAAAGGGTGTTGTTTTCAATGGGTTTTGTTTCTTTTTTTGAGTCGGTTATGCACAGCCGGAGCTTTAACATGCACTTCTTCACCCACTTGCAGATATCTCAGCTCAGTAGTTATACGTTTAGTGCTTCATAGGGTTAGTCATTAATTTCCCGGCTAGTGTTGACTCAATAAATAGCAATAGCAATGGTTACAACTGTCGTGATTTTAATTTTAACCCTTCACTGCACGATTTTTTATATTTTCATGAAAAAAATTATATGTTACCTTTAAATAGCCCCGAGTTCAGGAAAAATGAAAAAAAAAATTAATCTTAAAAATTTGCACCAAAAATGATGTTTTAATTGTTTGTTCTATATATGGCACAAAGCACATAGCATATGCTTTGTATACCGATAAGTGTAATAATCTACAATGTGTTTTGTGCCATAAGTGGTATAAACAAATTTTCCACTAAGTATATGTAAGCAATTTTAGAACAAAGGAAATAATGACTAAGCACACTTCTAACGGAAATGCAGACACTCTTTCTTTCAAAAGCAAGAACTGTAATACCTAGACTAATGCAACTAACTAGTGCATAAAAATCACACTAAACTGTTATAGCAATGTTCCAGAAGGGGCACAAAGCTCAGTTTAACTGCATTTAAAAATCACATGGAATATATGAGGGTTTATTTGGTTTGTGCCAGATCTGGCACACCGTGCAGTGAAGGGTTAAGCTTGTGTGTGTGTGTGTGTGTGTGTGTGTGTGTGTGTGTGCATAATAACTTTACACACATATTAACCGGTACAGAAATAAAGTGTTAAATGTAAACAGTACCTACATAGTTATACTTCTTGCATCACATATTTCTTGAAGATTTCCCTCTGGTTAAAATAATTCTAAGAATAGTCACTTTCTCAATTGTATGACAGGTCTATTGAAAGTTTCAAGATTTTCTCAAGAGAAAACCTTGTTTCATTGCTAACAGGTAAAACAGTTTCATTTAAATTATGTAGAAATGCACGTTTGGAGACTGTTTTGAAGCATATGCCCAGTCGTAAACATTTTGTGTATCGTAGAATAAACTATGACAGTGCTGAAGCACTTTTCCAGTCATAAATTGAGGGAAGTTTGGAAGTTAAGATTTTACTAGCCCGAGCTTATTCCTCCATTTTGACTTCGCAATTATTGTTTAAAGTTATCAATGTGAGTTTAAAAGAATTCACATAGTACATGATTGTCCCGTAATAATTATCAATAATTAAAACAATGTTAAAAGCACAAAATTTTCCAATGTATGTGTGTGTATATATATATATATATTTGTGTATGTGTGTGTGTTAGTACAGAAGCTTTTTTTCCCCCAAAAACATATTTTTGATGCATAAATCTTCTTCATTTAATAAAATAAATTACATCTCAAATTTATCTTCTGAAAGCGCAATTAATATGATAAATTAGACGCAGATGAGACATATCTATAACTGCTCTCCGAAGCATTTACTTAGTGTCCTTTAACATTTAAGCGGACGAAATACAATGGCCTTATCACCGCAGAACAAGTTGTATCCTGCGGAGCATAAATAGGATTAGGCAACAGTCTTCATTGGCCAGTACGAGTTGATTAACGTTGTTTGGTTTAAGGAATTCGGCCTGCAAAGTTCGAATAGATTTTGAATGTGTTATCTTATTTATCGAATATTTCCGTGAGTTAAGTACGAATATTTCAAGTTCAATTCTGTTTATTAAAGCCATAATACAACAGTTCAGAAATATATGGATGCGTTGTGATTCAAATTCAAACGCAATGTTTGGATTTTGTTTTAAGCTTTCTAAATTATTTCTTATCTGAAGACTATTATGAAAAAAGGATTTGTGTGCTGGTAATTGAAGGGGCAAGTGGATATAGGTGGTACGTGATTTTTTTAAACTTCTATAAAAAGCTTTTTTAAAAAAAATGTGTTTTTTTTAATGGATTTTTCTCAACGGGTAAAACGGGGTCCTGTTCTTAGTTACCAACCATTTCTGTTACTAAGGGGACATGATACTGATAGGACGTGTCACTTTCATCCATGGCAAAAAGTAAGTTTTAAAAATTGTCACATACTGTCGGCACCGCTTAAACGAATACTGTCCTTTCCAAGAAATTTTATTCGATTAAACAGGGTATTCGATTAAGCGGGGATCTTTAACATTACGTCTATGGCATCGGTTCCGAGATATTTTATTCGTATAAGCGGGGCATTCATTTATCCGTTACCCGATTAGGCGGGGACGACAGTATCACCTTTATCCACTCGCCCCTTTTTCGAACATTATTATTTTCGATTAAAGTTCCGCAATTTGACTGGTTTCCACCAGTTTCAGGTAAAAAATAAGTATATTTTAGGAAAAACCCTTGAACATGCTAAGCATATGTGAACAAAGACTTATTTCAAAATGTGATGAATCAACCAAAATTGCCGCTATAAACATATGTTTGGCTGTGTAAGAGCCTTCAAAATAAATTAAGATATAAAAACAGCAACTTGAAGTGAAGATGCTGTCCTCTATTAGTTTAAGAAAGGTTTTGATTTGTTCCAACTAGAGATGGGAAAAGTAGTTCCGCAGCCGGAACAGGTGCAACCTGTTCCAGTTCCACTTGGCGGAACAGGTTCAAAACCTGCTCCGTTCCACCCCCCCCCCTCCAAAAAAAAAAAAAAAAAAAAAAGGTTTTTTGGGGGAAACACATCCCCCCCAAAAAAAGCTTGTCGACGAGTTTATATAATTGTATAACAGTGTGTCTTTAAAAGACATTTTTCTTCAAAAATTCGGTCTTTTTTTCCGATGTGAGATTAAATGTCAATTTTTTTTTTCTTAATTTCTGAGAAGTATTCGGTTGACACGCATTGCATTTAATTGCGGTGTATGTATAGCAGAATTTTAAATTTTTCTCACAGACATTAATTTATTCTGATTGCAAACCTGCATCGCACACAGATTAATAGTTGTATATACCAATTTGACAATAAGAAAAATTTAATATTCAAGCATATATGCAGAGTGACAATTATGAATCCACAATTGACAGAATTGATAATTATATTATTAGCGAATGTAAAAAAGAAACACTAAACATGCGGGGAAATATTGCTTTATTCAAACAAACATGTAAAACATATTAGAACAGCATCATCCCCCACAAACACACCATGACGAATACAATATAATTTTCATTGGTATAAAATGTTTCAAAAATAGTAACTTTAGTTTCTGAACTGTATATGTGTTCCGAATAGGAGTATTTTTTCTTTCAAAATTGTGTGCACATCATTAACCATTCATAGGTATATTACACAAAAATCTCTTTTCCCTGACATATTTCGAGAAAATTAAAATTATATATACATTGAAATATAATAATATAAGTTATCAAATAAAATTGCATGATTGTAAAAGGCAAAAACAAAATGTTTGTTGTGCTTTTGCTTCAGCTTATGAAGACTTCTCACGACCGAAAGACTGCCAGTACAGAAGTGAATGCAATTCATTATTGCGAAAAAGAGTAACTTTTAAAATATTGGGGAAATATCTCAAACGAATGCCTAAATTGTATACTATGACCCGATTAAGGGAAATTTTCCTTTGATTGATTACATTTTTACCATTGCTTCTATATACAAAGATACACAGATTCCGTTTCAGTGATACGTTTCAACTCAATTAAGATTATATACATTGTAAAAATAATAACAGACATCAAATAAAATGTATTCGCTTTTGCTTCATTAAACCATATAATACACTAAATGCTTATGAAGACTTCTCACGACCGAAAGACTGCCAGTACAGAAGTGAATGCAATTCATTATTGCGAAAAAGAGTATCGCTTTTAAAATATTGGGGAAATATCTCAAACGAATGCCTAAATTGTATACTATGACCCGATTAAGGGAAATTTTCCTTTGATTGATTACATTTTTACCATTGCTTCTATATACAAAGATACACAGATTCCGTTTCAGTGATACGTTTCAACTCAATTAAGATTATATACATTGTAAAAATAATAACAGACATCAAATAAAATGTATTCGCTTTTGCTTCATTAAACCATATAATACACTAAATGCTTAAGAAGACTTCTCACGACCGAAAGACTGCCAGTACAGAAGTGAATGCAATTCATTATTGCGAAAAAGAGTATCGCTTTTAAAATATTGGGGAAATATCTCAAACGAATGCCTAAATTGTATACTATGACCCGATTAAGGGAAATTTTTCTTTGATTAATTACATTTTCACCATTGCTTCTATATACAAAGATACACAGATTCCGTTTCAGTGATACGTTTCAACTCAAATAAAATTATATACATTGTAAAAAAATTAACAGACATCAAATAAAATGTATTCGCTTTTGCTTCATTAAACCATATAATACACTAAATGCTTAAGAAGACTTCTCACGACCGAAAGACTGCCAGTATAGAAGTGAATGCAATTCATTATTGCGAAAAAGAGTAACGCTTTTAAAATATTGGGGACATATCTCAAACGAATGCCTACATTGTATACTATGACCCGATTAAGGGACATTTTCCTTTGATCGATTACATTTTTACCATTGCTTCTATATACAAAGATGAGTTTTCCTCCGTGGGGGGGGGGGGCAGTTGACTTTCTCCGGGAGGGCAGTGCCCCCCCCCCCCCGGAGAGATGCCTGAAAGAAACACTTGGGGAGGGGGGAGTTCATCGTTACGATACGTGAAGTTGGTCAATTCTTATGAAAAACAGCTTTTGTCGGATATTTGCATCCTTCCTGAATTCACATCGTTTTACATGCAAAAAAAAAAAATCCCTTGCAGCTCTGAAACATGTGTCTTCAAGTTTGCACAAATGACATACTTCTTAAAATTCAATTAACTTAATCAAAAATCACACTTGAAAAGACATTCAGTTTCTTTTTCCTCGGGGGGGGGGGGGGGCGGAGTTTAATTTACAGTTAACGTGCCCCTTTCTTTAAATCTTTCATTTATTTGAAAGAACAACGATTAATAAGCAAAAATAATAAGAGTTTAAAAAAATATATTACAAAAAATTAGAAATAAATTTCAAAATTAAAAATTTGATTTTTAAAAATTATTATTCCTTTTTTTAGTCAGTGATTTGCGAAGAAACTTTGAACGATGGCTAGTACTGAATATCATTTCCGGATTTAGCGATTGCAAAACATTGGAATCAAATACCGAAAATATGCGAAAAGTAAAAATCACTGATTAGTATAATTAAAATAAGAGAAAATAGGAACATTATTTCGAAAAAAAGAAAAGTTATTTCTTAATCTGCGTATTAAATGCTTCATTAAATTGCTCTTAAGTGTGCAAACTCAGTGCCAAATTGTACCAAAAAACCGGAAGGGGGGGGGGGCAATACCCCTGCACCGATCTCCTAAATGACGGACCTAAGTTGATCTCGACATTTATGAGTTTTACGTATTCTTTCGACCGCCGATTGCAATATTACTCCCATTACAAACCAAAGTGATTTTATTCAATGTTGTACATTTGTGTGGTTTTTTTTTCCCCTGAAATAATTTAAAAGAAATTATTCATCTAAACCATCCCCAAATAACGGGCCCGAATAACGTAAAACAGAGCAATATCGCCCTTTAAAATCTAAGCGCTGAACCTGTTCCGAAGAACAGTTCCGACCTGCCGGAGTTGTTCCACTATTAAATCCTCGCTGCTGATAGGTTAAATCGGAACTGGTTACGAAAACAGGTGCAAAGAACAACTCCGACCCGCTGGATCTGCTCCACTATCAAATCCTGTCTGCTGATTGGTTGAATCGGAACTGATTACGTACACAGGTGCAAAGAGCAGCTCCGGGATCCAGTTCGCCTCGGAGCAGGTTCGAGGAACCGCTCCGGAAGTGATCGGAATTTGGTAGTTGCCCTTCTAAAAAGCTCTCGTACGATAACAGATGGCGCTGCCGCCTCTCGGAGCTATCTGTTCCGATCCACTTCCGGAACTGCCAGTTCCGACTCCGGCTGTGGAACAGGTTCAAAATCACAGCTCCGGGATCTTTTACCCATCTCTAGTTCCAACTATATTGTTGGCTTTTATTTGGACGGTATATGTATACCTTTTCGCTTTCATGCATGCAGCCCGAATGCCAACTTCGCACTGTTGTCCAAAAAACGTTTGTCTACAAGTTTCAAAACATACTTGGCGTTTTCATTAAGTGCTTCTCATTCAAATTATGAATGCTGTAGAAGCGAAATACATTTTCAAAATCTTGAGTATGTTCCGAAACCGGTAGATAAATATAATTTTCTAATTGGGGGGGGGGGGGTCAGCCCATCATTCGGCCGAACGTTTGTATCTGGACACTGCAGCTTTCCCTGGGGGGTTTTCTGGATAGATCCAGTTTTCCGTTTAATTTTAAGCTTATTTGAAATCAAGTGCTACCGACTTTCGAACAAGATTTGAACTATCTTATTTTCAGTTTCTCGCAACAAATACCAACATTGCTGCCACATTTGCTATGATATTTTTTAAAACACAATTTAGGCAAGGCCGGAATACATTCAATTTTTTTCGAGGCTAAGTCGCAACACTGGAATTGTAGGCAAGTAAGCTGCTAGGTATTTGTTTGCAATTCTTCTGTAGCTTTGAAACATTTGCTAAAATGCTCGACCAGCTCTCCTTCTGGGAAATCAAGTTGGTGCTAAGCCTTTGCGAGAAACGTCTTAGAACGGTCCTGGTTTATTCCAAAAACATGACATTTTCCAAGGCAGCATTGTATAATTATAACAATTGGTTATGTTCAAGCAAATTTTCTACACACGAAACGAGCAACCCAACATATTTTATCCACCACTTTTTATTGGAACAAAAGGATTATAAATAAGGAAAGCTTCAACTTGGATAGCAAAGGTGGGCAGATCATATTGACATCGTTATGAAAGCCTCTTCATTGAGGTGACAGCTAAAGTTATGCTCGTAAGTTAATACTATATCAGATATTTCCAAATTAGATCCTGTATGATGCCTCTGGTGGTTCCGAGTTATACCTGCATGCACTTAAAAAATGCAGTTGGAATTGAAGAACTAGCCTTCTTTATTTTCGAAATTCATTTGCAGAGAATTAAAAAAAGTTCTTGTTTACGCACAGTCAGAGAGCAGCAAACCCAACAGAAACCTCGTCTTTTACATATTTAGCACAGAATTGAGTGTCAAATAGCTACTTCTGTAGCTTAAAATATTAATGTTAAATAATGAAAACTAGACAAGAACTCTAAAAATATACAGAACAATGAACAAATGAATTAAAACAAAACCGTAAAAACATATGAGGGAGTGAGGGGTGAATTTAAACGTATCAAAGAAGTTTTTTTGGTTTTAGTGCAAAGTTAGTAATTTTCAAGCTGGGGTTGTGGAGTGCTGAACTCGGGATCCTCTGCAGTACGCTATTGACAAACGATGGGAATACTTTTAAACAGCTAAAGCGAGGGTTGATACCACTGCTGTGTTGTGTTCAGATAAATTCTTTAGCAGGTAGCGACATCTATTCGTAGCATTTTCTGTGAGAGAGGTGAATAGTATTGTCGTTCGTTTTAACGAGGTTCGATATTATGAAAATTGTTATTCTCTATTTTGGCACAATAACTGCAGGTTACTAACTTTCCGCAAGGTTTTCAGATATATTTTCTCTGTTTTGAAACAGAGAAAAATGTTCAAGTTCTAACAACTCGAGAAAATTAAAGCCTTGAGAAAATTAGTGCTTTTACAGTGTTGCTGAGATCTCGCATGACCAAGGGGATGTATAAAGTTTGGCTTTGACGAGATGGCACTAGACTCCTCCTTTTTTTAGAATTGTCCATTTTCATGAAGGGGTGATACGCAGATGGAAGTTAAAGATCGGGATTCGAAATTCTGGTATTGGTTGTAAGACTTTAAGTTGTCACTTTGCTCATCTCTTATACGTCATCCAATTTAAGGGATTGGCCAAAAAGGTAAAACATTTTAATTTTGCACGGTCACGGCAGATGTCTCATTGGACAGTTCATAGTCTACGTAAATGGGTGGGTCATTGTTTCACCTCTCCCAGAACCATTGGTCAAGGACTGAAACAAATCCGATAATTTATTTGAATTGAAAATTTGCGAAATTAGGGTTATAATAAAGAACTTACTCCTTGTCATTTTTATTTTTTCCTCAACTTCATGTATTACTGCTGCAAATTACAGTCCAACAATAAATAATCACATTGCAAAAATATAGTTGGAGCACTTTTTTCTTTTAAACTCAACTGATCCGAAAAATTGTAAGTATTACTCACTGAAATTTAGTACATTATTCTTCACAATGATAATAAAAACACTAAACATCAACAATCTTCAACCAGCAAACGATAAATTAAGAACTAAATTTGTTCACTCAAGCCATTTACTGCGATCTATTTAAGAATGAAGCAAAATATAATTTGCAGACGATAAATTTAGAATGGTTTACGATGATGTTGTCTCTTTTTTGACTTTATATGGTTAAAAAATTATTCCCTCTTCTATACAATTCAGATCGCCACAATATCGCTAAATTCTTAAATATGGTACGCGTCAATTTCGTCCTTCTGTACCTATTTTAAGGAATTTACTCCATTGATTGACAGGTTATTGACAGGTCATTTGATTGACAGGTGCCATCTCATCACGGTTTTATTATAGTCACTATAGTCATACGGTACAGTCCCGTTTTTATGAAAGATCTCTCGTTGTCCCTGAACAAAGAATCGGGAGGTAGTCAGGGGGCTACGAGGGAAAAAACTTCATTTTGGGAAAAAACTGAAACTTGACACGTTTATAATTATTGTATATAGTCTATGATATAGACAACCCTTTTAGGAAGGGAAAACAATCCAAAATCCCCCCCATCAATCCAAGATGGGGGGAAATTTTGTCTAAAATTAAAAATGGCGCTTCTTTTAAAAAAATTATTAAATATATTTTTTAATACTTTCTGTATCATTCCATAGGTGCTTATTGTATTATTTTATCGTTTAAAGCTTCGTTAATAGTCAGTTCTTTAACTAACTTACAAATATCTTGTATTTTTGAAAATGTTTCTTCAAATAAAAAATGAGATGAAGTGGATACCCCTTCCCCCTTAAAATAATTCCGGTTTCTAGTTTCAAGTCAGCACTAAATTAGAGTTATGAATAGGAAGTCACATTTAATCTGAACTCTAATCGTCCAAACTTTCAATTAACTATACAGTCATTATTTTCCGATAACTTTTTATGACTGAGCAAGCAAAATCAATATAAATAAAACAAAGAATATGTGCGTATGTTTATATGTGTGTGTGTACCTCATACAAATCTACAGTTTACGTCGGATCTGGACGAAATTTGGCAGGGAGATACTTGGGCACCCGGGAAGGATCATAGAGTGGTTTTTGAGCGAGAAAAATGTACCGATCCGTTCGAATTTCGAATAAAGGACTTCAAAATGACTCTATCTAGCGAAATATTTATCGGATCTTCTCGAACTTGGTCTCATTCGAAATAACGCAAAAAATATCTTTTAGGAGAGTTTCCTTCTAAAGATTTTCAAAACCACTAATCGATATCTCCAACTTGATAAAATATATGGGCATTTTTAAATTTGCAAAAAATATCCATTTTAAATTGGATTTATAAAAATCGTCTGCACGAGCGTGAAAGGAATTAAATAGGGTAAAATAAATCATTCATGAGAAACGTGTTGCCATTTTTCTTGAACATAAACAAATAAAATTATTGCTTTTGTTTTAGGCTTTTCCTGTAACGGACGGATTTAAAAATTTCTTGGCGATTAATTTTTTTTTTCGTACTGCGTTCTAGCAAAACTACTGACTTTAGTTTAACCGGGACACTTGACATGACATTTTTCCTCAACATAGATCCGTGCAGAGCCGGGCCAAGTAGCTAGTCAAAAATATATTTTCCAAGGGTAGAAAAGTAAGGTCTTGGGGTAAAGAGGGACAACTCAATGTCAGGACAACAAAATTCTCTGAGGCAAATGCTAGCCTGGATATAGAGTGACTGAAATTGTAAACACACTATTTTCAGATCTGTAAATCGTACATGTAGACTAATAAATTTTTTGAAGCGTAACTTTTAAGCCCTAAAAATTATGCATTTAAAATACTTCTTCCTTTGAGGAGCGCCCCAATAGGAGGTCACTGTGACCTCCCAAAACTTATCCGTATTCTGCAAAGTTTGCTGACGATTCGGCAATTCGAAGATAAAACAGCTTTTCCAACTTTTGCTTAAATGCTTTAATAGCTCTGTTAGGTGAAATACACTACGCATTACGTGTTACGGGCAGCGAGCATTATATTTGAGCCAGTAACACCGCTTCCAACCGGTCGGTCGGTCGGTCAGCACATTTTAAGGGGGAGTTCAGAGCGAACCCTTCTAACATTGAGCTTTTGAGGATGCAAGATGGAAAACCTACGTTTCGTCCCCGCGGAGTGGGTCAGTGAGTGGGGATACGAGAACGAAAATACATGCTGAGAAATCATACCTCTGAAGGTAATGTTTTGAACAAGTTTCATGATTAAATAGTCACAACTATTTCACAAGACACTTTTTTTTTCCCCAAGACGAACATCAACACAAACACAAGACAAGGAGAGCTGGGTCTCCAAGAGGTGCAACCCTAAGTGGGGGCAGACTGCGGATTAGGAAGGGGGTTGTTGGCGTTGCTCAACGAATCATAATCAAGTAATCTAGAGTACGCAGGGTAATGATATTTATCATGTTTGTTCATGAAGGCCGTCTGATCGTAAATGAGTTTGTTGCTGTGGGCGTAGAGGGAGTTGTAGAAAGTATTGGCAGTTTTGAGAGATAATAAACTTGGAGATTGAAATAATTTTCAGTTGGTTGTGGAGGTTGGTTGTGGCCCCTGGCGAATCTCTCGGCGTTGAGCATGGTCCTGATAGTGCGATTCTGTACGACTTGAATGTCGTTAATATTTGTTTTGGCAGCCTGTTCCCAGATAGCCACTCCGTAACTTCCAATCGCTGATGTATTGAGAGTTTAAATTATTTAGCATATGGCGCCAACTGTTGGTAGCTATTTCTATGAGAAAAATGGATATTATCGCAGTTAGTTACAACTGTTACTCTTTATTTCGTCCCAATAATTGCAGGTTACTAACTTTTCTTCTGCAAGCTTTTCAGATGTAATATCACAACAATAATGGGTACGAGAAATTGAAAGCCTCGCGAAAATAAACGCTTTTGCAGTATTACTGACGTCTCGCACGATTAAAGTGATGTATAGTCACCTTACGTCAGACAGAACAGTCCCTTTTTTTAATAAAATTTCCCGTTGTCCCTGAATACGGCCTCTGGACGTAGTCCAGATTTTGTGAAAACACAATGAAACTAGACGAGTTTGTAGTTATTGTGTAGAGGATATGCTGAAAAACAAACGTTTTAGGAAGGCACAACATTTCAAAACCCCCTCCCACAATCCAAGATGGTAGAAACTTTTTGTCAAAAGTAAAAAATGGCACTTCTTTCAAAAATGTCATTCAAAATTTTTTTAATAAGTTCTGTATCATTTCATAGGTACTTATTATATTTTTTATCGCTTAAATCTTCATTAAGTTTTTTATTATTATTTCGTTCAATAATTTCGGTGAAGTGAATTCCGGTTCTCTCTCTTAAAAGATTACTGGTTTCTGATTTTGAAGATACAATTTGAATTCCCGTCATATTACGGTAGAGAGCATTTAATCCGAGCTCTAATTGTGTGACCTAACTGTCCAATTATCCGGTCATAATTTCCTCCTGACTTTTTCTGATTGAGCGAGCAAAATCAAAAAATGTTTCCAAGGGTATAAGAATAAGATATTGGGGTTAAAGGGGAGATCTCAATGTCAAGACAACAAAATTCCATGAGGCACACACAAGCCTGGATGAAATGATAAAGTTGCAAACACAATATTTTCAAGATCTGTGAATCTCAAAAATGTAAACTAATGAATTTTATTAAAACATAACCTTCAATGCATTAAAAAAATTTCTTCATTTACAATATTTCCTGACTCTAAGTCGATACACTAGAATTGCAGGCACGTTAGCTGCTAGATATTTGTTTGCAACTCTTCAGCATCTTTTGCCGCATTTACTACATGCTTGAAAAACAGTCTGGAAAATCTCAATGGTGCTAAGCTCTTACTTAGAAACGTATTTAGGTTATCTTAGAACGTCTCTAAATTTATTCCAAAACACGACACTTTTCAAGGCAGTATTGTACAAAGTAACATTTGGGAATGTTCAAACTTGTGTGACATTTAAGGCTTTTATTCTACTTTTCGATAAAAGAAAATTTCAAGACATGAAACGAGTAACAGAACGTATTGTAACCACCACTTGTTTACTGTAAGAAAAGGTTTATAAATAAAAATTCCACTGCCAATTAATTGGCATTTATCGCAATCGGTTCTACTCACGAAAGCCTCCTCGTTGAGGCAGCATCTGCAGTAACAGCTGTATTCGCACCACGTGATTGACAAACTACAGCAATACCCTCAAACAGCAAAAGCGTGGTATGATTTCTACTGCGAAATACCTATTCCGAGCAACGAGCTGTATATTTAAGCCAGTAACACCATTTTCAACAGGTGCTGTGTTTCGAGATTAAATTCCGAACGAATGGCGCTATCTATTAGTAGCAATTTCTGTGAGGGAGGGGGATATAAAACGGATCCTCGCTGAGACGCCATCGGTAATAATAGCTATATGCGCACCAAGTGATTAACAAATGAACCGGGCAGCAAAAGCGTAAAGGGCTGGTTTCCTAGAATCGTCGCTGACACCGGGCGCGACGCACGCTGGAATCAGAACCAGTTTGATTGGAGCGTGGCATGAAGCAACGTCAATCTGCGGCATTGGCGCATGCGCAGAAGGCGGCGGCGTCTGTCGCCTCGCTAGAGATCGACGATTTCACTCCTAGGAAACCGGGCCTTAAGCCGATTTGCACGACGCTGTCAGGACCGTCATTTCAACGTTTTCCAGGGCAGAGGGTGTATACTAGGGTGGGGCGAAAAATAAAAAGTTTTTCAAAACAACTTCTAATAGTTGCCAAAAGTTGTCTTTGGTGATAGCTTTTGTGCAAAATTTGAAAAAAATCTGTTAATATCTTGAGGGGGCGCTGCGATCGCAAAGTTTTATCATAGCTTTTATCGGGTTTTTATGGCTAAAATATGAAAAACAATGCCGTTAGCTGATCTCATTGTATTTTTTTTTACTCATAAGATATATTCATGCATTCAAAGCATATGAAATAACTCACAAAAAATTATTTTATATGATATATTTATATTTCAAGCATTTAAAAAGAAATAAAAACGTGAAAAAAGTGATTTTTTTGAAATATAAATATATCATATAAAATAATTTTTTGTGAGTCATTTCATATGCTTTTAATGCATGAAAACATCTTTTGAGTAAAAAAACGCAAAGAGACTAGCTAAAGGCATTCTTTTTGATATTTTAACCATAAAATCCATAACAAAGCTATGGTAAAACTTTGCGATCGCAGCGCCCCCTGAAGATATTAACCGATTTTTCTCAAATTTTGCACAAAAGCTAACTGTCACCAAAGACAACTTTCGGCAACTATTAGAAGTTGATCTGAAAAACTTTTTATTTTTCGCCCCACCCTAGTGTATACACAATGAAAATTTACTAAAAAATGGCAAAAAGCACGTCTACTTACGTGTAAATACTTTGATTTCTCAAAGTCGGGGAGGGGGGCTATAGACCCCCCCTCCTCCTGAAGCCCAAAATGACGGGCCTGGAAGCAATAGATATTATGGGCAGCGAGTGTTATATTTGAACAAGTTAAACCTTATCAACTGGTGCTGTATTTAGAAGTAAAATTCTTCAGCACAGTAGTTCTCAACCTTTTTACATGTACAGCCCCCTTTAGGATTGAAATTTTCCTCAACGCCCCCTTTGCGGACGGGCAAAAAACTGGAAGAGGGGGAGTACAAAGCAGTTTTTGTGACCGGTTTAGCTCTTTTTTTTCCCAAACAGATAATTGAAAAATGGTAATAGAAGGAAAAACTTATGCTTTTTTTTTTCTTTCTGATATAAATTTTAGAAAAAGGGGGCATTTTTTCCCCTCTAAAAAGATGCGTCATGGTAACAATCAAAAGCCTAGAATGAGTCCATTAATTGAATGAACCATTTTAAAGGTAAATAAGAACAACACGGTTTGAAATAAAAATGCACCGTTTTTAACATTTCTATTGGAAAAGGAAAACCAATATATGTATATTTGAGAAATAAACTTCGTTCAAATAGTTCCCTGAACAGTTCGATCCCAAACAGTGCTGTTCTTATTTACTTGCAACTATGCAATACGCATCCCCTATTTATTACGTACGGATATAGGATTTTACTATGTAAGGGCGATAACAAAGCCGGACCTTCTATTTTTCCCAAGATGGACAAAGACTTGAAATTATGTCCCGTACCTCTCACCTTTAAAGTTTATAAATCAAGTTTTAATTAAAAAAAAAACTGAAATTAGTTGAATCTACAAATTACAAGATAAGTTCAATTCAAAGAAATTCTCTTTTAGTAATTTATTGCTTTGAATGTTAGATAAGATAACAACAGTTATAAGTATGTCTTTACCGACATCAGAGTAAAGACGGTGGTGAGATTTCGGAGATATCCCCCGAAATTTGTTTTAAAAACAAAGTCTTGAAAATGTAGTTGCTTTAATCTTAAGTTTCGTGGTGTTGAGACGTAAGTTCAGATTCCGTTCCGAGTGAAACATTTAAAATTGACGTAATTTTAGACAATTTTTAGAAACATTAACTAGGAAAAAAGAGGTCCCTCATAAAGATTTTTAAAAATTGAGGTTATTTTAAGGCTTTGTTCAGTACTGTTAAGGTGTCAGAGCTTATTCCAGGGATCTATGAAATTAAAGTATAGAAAACGCAAATTTAAACTTTTGTTAATGTTCAGGGAATTGCAAAGGTTCAGGAGTTCTTTCCGGAAATTTTTTCACATTTTATTCTGAAAAATGCGATTGTTAGCTACCTTTGGTGTTGTTAGAGTGACACAAAAAGTTGGTCAAGTCAGGTAGCTATCATTAAAAAAATTTTTAGAAACTGATATCGTAAAAATACAATTTTAGTCAGTTTGGTCAGGATTACAGAAGAAGCATGTTGTTCGAGATTCGCTCCCGTAATTGTTTTGAAAACATCATTAGGCTGTCTTCGAAAATTAAGGTTTCCGTAGCTCTTCGACGAAAATGTCTAAAAACGAAATTTTAAGCTATGTATGGTTATGCAAAAAAGGGGTGAGCAGTTCTGGATATTTATCCCGGAAGTTTTCAAAAGTGAAATTAAAAAAAAAACAATTTCCATTTACATATAGGCAGCCCATTTAGGTGAGCAGTGAGAGGTGGGGGTCTCTTCCTCGAACAATTTTAAATGCACATCAACAAAACACATTTTTAGGCTATTTTAGACAGTTACGCTATTAAAGGGAGGGGGGGGGCGCCTCTGAGACTTTTTTGAACTGAAAGTGTTATTGACAAATTTCACTCTGTCTTTCATGACGGTGGAAGAAAGATTAGGGTTCGGAAAATAACTCCAGGAAATAAGTTTCAAAAGCAATATTTCAAAGTCCTTGCCAGCACCATGTTTTCTGTCAAAACATGGTGCTCAAAACATGGCTTCACAAACACCTTTCACCATATACCCACCACCCCCTAACCGCCCAAAATATGTTCACCGCCCCTCAGCATTCTCTCATCGCCCACCGGGGGGCGGCATCGCCCCCGTTGAGAACCACTGCTTTAGCAGATGAGGCGAACTGTTGGTAGACATTTCTGTGAGAGAGGCGAAATTTACTGCATTTCGTTACAACGAGATTCGATATTATAAAAATTGTCATTCTTTATTTCGTCACAATAATTGCAGGTTAGGGTCAATCCATGCGAAATCATACAGGAAAACTAAACATTGTTGCTCACTATTTTTGATTTTTAAAACTTTTTGCCTGTTAATTAACTGTTATATTGGGAGCATGAAACAATGGTTTAAAAAATTTTAAACCTTCAGAATTTTTTTTGGCAAGCACTTTTCAGTAGCTGCGGAAGCGACTTTTCGTGAAAAGAGTACTTTTGTGAAGATGCTTATAACTTTTTTATTTATAAATATATCAAAATGATTTAAAAACCACTTGATTGAGCAAAAAATGATCTAAATTTCTATACCAGTTATTTTTCTGATAATTAGTAACAAATTTGTGTAAAATTGGCTTAAAAATAAGATTTTTTGTGTGAAATTTTACATTTTTGGCATAAAAATATTAGTAGAAGGAATTAAGACTCACCCTTACTTATTTTTCCCTTGAATAGATATCTCATAGGACTATTCCCAGAAGTAGTGTGAAACATTTGAAGACAGTCTTTTTTTTTTATATAATTTGTCAAACTTGGCATTTTGGAGAAAAAATGCTAACTTTGAGATTTAATATCTGAAAAGGGACTGAATGAAAATCTACAAAAATTTAACTGGATAACCTTCTTATAGTAGTAAATATGTAGCAAAATTGTTATGAGTGATATCGTTCTAGTTTTAGAGATATGGAGCCGCGAAGTTGACTGAAAAATTTCATTTATTTTGACGCCAAAAAATCATCACATAATGCAAAATTAATTATTCTCGTAATATTAGATGAGTTTTTTTGTGGTATAAACTAACCCTTTTACCAAAACATATAATATTTTAATTTATTTTCCATTTACAGAAAGAAATAATTTAGATATTATGCTTTTATAAATGCATTTTTTTCTACGTGTTAGTCATAAAAACATGATTTTCCTAAAGCGGTCTTTATGCATCTAGTGAGCAAAGAACAATTATAGTTTTAATCTAACCTACAACTCTTCATTCATTTTTAAAAGTTTAAAGCGTTAAAACCCCCCTACAGCACCAAAAAGTCGCTAAAAATCCGAATTTAAGCTCTAGATCCTGCCATTTTCCGTGAGACTGCGCCTGTGTAACAGCAGAAAATGGCGGACGTATTTTCGCGAAAAATTGTAGGATCTAGATCAGTGTTTCCCAACCTTTTCAAGCTCATCACCCCCTTCAAGATGTCGACTGACACCTATCGCCCCCCCCCCCCTTCTTTTTTCTTCCTCGAAAAAACCATAATTTGGAGCAAGTGAACATCTTTTTTTTTAAAATATAAGTACCTAAAGGAGCGGTAAATTCTTAAGGGGCGATGGGTATTTAGAAGAGAAAATAGCAGTAAAAAAAGGGTAACGAAAACCGAAATTGTAAATATGTACAAAACCGCTTGTTCAGTGTTCATACAATTAATTACACGTTAAGAAAGAAACAAATTGAAGTTCAAGCTCTTCCTCTTTGCACCTCGGATTAACCTTAGTGAATATTTTATCATTCACTGTCAATTTTATGAATTTTCAGATTTTCAATTTATTTTCCTTCCAATTTTTTGTTTCAATGATTTTAATTACCCAGATTCCAGCGAACAAAAGAAAATAATTTCTTGAAAAATGTACTTCTGTTTTTTGATAAGTACGTCAATGATCTTAGTTTAAATGTTTCCCTTCAAATGATTATATCAGTTCGCTTCGTGAAAGAAAAAAAATAAAGGTATTTTATTTATTCATTAATATTTTTAGTTTAAAAGTGATTAGTCATAGTATCTTTATTGCGTACATTTTACTTCAAATTAAAGTTAGGTACTTATATTTTTAATATTATAGATGTTCACTTGCTCCAAATTATGGTTTTTTCGTGGAAGAAAAAAGAAGGGGGGGGGGGCGATAGGTGTCAGTCAGCATCTTGAAAGGGGTGATGAGCTTGAAAAGGTTGGGAAACACTGCTCTAGATCCTACCCTTTTCCGCAAAAATACGTCCGCCATTTTCTGCTGTTATACAGACGCAGTCTCACGGAAAATGGCAGGATCTAGAGCTTAATTTCGGATTTTTAGCGACTTTTTGGTGCTGTAGGGGGGTTTTAACGTTTTAAACTTTTAAAAATGAATGAAGAGTTGTAGGTTAGATTAAAACTATAATTGTTCTTTGCTCACTAGATGCATAAAGACCGCTTTAGGAAAATCATGTTTTTATGACTAACACGTAGAAAAAAATGCATTTATAAAAGCATAATATCTAAATTATTTCTTTCTGTAAATGGAAAATAAATTAAATATTATATGTTTTGGTAAAAGGGTTAGTTTATACCACAAAAAAACTCATCTAATATTACGAGAATAATTAATTTTGCATTATGTGATGATTTTTTGGCGTCAAAATAAATGAAATTTTTCAGTCAACTTCGCGGCTCCATATCTCTAAAACTAGAACGATATCACTCATAACAATTTTGCTACATATTTACTACTATAAGAAGGTTATCCAGTTAAATTTTTGTAGATTTTCATTCAGTCCCTTTTCAGATATTAAATCTCAAAGTTAGCATTTTTTCTCCAAAATGCCAAGTTTGACAAATTATATAAAAAAAAAGACTGTCTTCAAATGTTTCACACTACTTCTGGGAATAGTCCTATGAGATATCTATTCAAGGGAAAAATAAGTAAGGGTGAGTCTTAATTCCTTCTACTAATATTTTTATGCCAAAAATGTAAAATTTCACACAAAAAATCTTATTTTTAAGCCAATTTTACACAAATTTGTTAGTAATTATCAGAAAAATAACTGGTATAGAAATTTAGATCATTTTTTGCTCAATCAAGTGGTTTTTAAATAATTTTGATATATTTATAAATAAAAAAGTTATAAGCATCTTCACAAAGTACTCTTTTCACGAAAAGTCGCTTCCGCAGCTACTGAAAAGTGCTTGCAAAAAAAAAAATTCTAAAGGTTTAAAATTTTTTAAACCATTGTTTCATGCTCCCAATATAACAGTTAATTAACAGGCAAAAAGTTTTAAAAATCAAAAATAGTGAGCAACATGGTCTGTATGATCTCACATGGATTGACCCGTTACTAACTTTTCTTCTGCAAGCATTTCAGACACATTTTCACAACAATGACGGGCACGAGAAAATTAAAGGCTAGCGAAAACGAGTGCTTTTACAGTTGCTGAGATCTCTCATGACTATGGTGTTGCATAGTCACCATAAGTTATACGGGACGGTCCCGATTTTAGGAAAGAAACCCGTTGTCCCTGAACAAAGCCTCGGACGTGGTCAGGAAGCTTTGAAGGAGAAAACTTCATTTTGTGGAAAAACTACGAAACTTGATTTGTTTGTAGTTATTCTATAGAGTCTATGCTGTAGACCAACGATAGGCAACCCGTCGATTGCCATCGACCGGTCGATCTCGAGCCCATTTCGAGTCGATCGTAGCGATATTTCGAACCTTGCTTTCTGTCTGAACATAATTGATAAAAATTAATTTCTGCAACGAAATCATGTTGAGCGAGCTCATCAAAAGTCATTTGAAAATTTTCTAGATTATTTATTGTCACTGGAGATTTTTATAGTCACTATTAGATTAATTTCATAAAAGCAATATACTTGCGTCTGAAAATACTTCGATGTGTGTTAACATAATAAAATTTTAGCCATTCAATGCCTCCACTTAACAGTTTTGAAGTCTTTTTTGATAAAAGTGAACCCACAAATTGAAGTCGGTATCATCCCAACTTATCCGTGCATGCAGCACATTCGTTTAAGTCAATAGTGTATGCATCATGCAACACCCCCCCTCCCCACAAAGTCGATCTTGTGTTCACACCAAACTTGGAAAGTAGATCTTTAGTAAATTAAGTTACCGACCGCTGCTATAGACAAACATTTTAGGGAGGGAAAATATTCCACAATCCTTCCCCCCAGCAAGCCTAGATGGTGGAAAGTTTTTGTCAAAAGTTAAAAATGGCGCTTCATTTAAAAACTTTATTCAATAAATTGTTTAAAATACTTTTTGTGTCATTCCATAGATGCTTACTCTATTTTTTTTATCGTTTAAAGCTTTATTAATAGTCAATTTTTTAACGTACACTGTTAAAACTACGGGTGACTCAGGGGTGCAAATAAGAAAGCTGGGGTGAAAACAAGGTGCCATAGGGTGCCATAGCGAATTTGAAATGCTCTTTTCGTACCAAAAGGCCTCTCAGAAGGTGCCCACTGCTTATTCTCGAGCGCCTTTGGCACCCTTTAGGCGAGCGCATGCTCAGTGAGACATCTGAAAGGCACCCCTGGTAGCCCGCGGCTGTTTTCAGTCTTGGATTTCACCTTGAGTTTATTACAAAAATGGATTAATTCTTCATTTTAATCTTCGATTTCTCACGTAAGTACATGCATTTAATCATAGTTCTAAGAGTTTCCAACATATAACAATCTTTTTAAATTGTTCCAACGGACATTTATCTCTTTTAGCGATTCTCTTTTGCGTCGTAGACACAACCAACAAGCAGAACGCGAAGGAAAGGGGAAAAAAAAATCTGCCTGACTCTTTCTTTCTTATTTGTTTTTATCATGCGTTTGTGTGCCACGATAAAAACAAGAAAGAAAGAGTCAATATCTTTCGTTGGCGTTATTGATAACGAATGCTAAGTTCATTATAACCAGAGCTTACTTTTTTTTTTCTTCCCTCGGTTGAAATGAATAGATCCTTAAAATGTATTTCGATTTTTAATCCGTCGAGAAACTGGACGTTTAACAAAAACTGCTTTTCAAATACCCCTATCTCTTAGTCCTTTAGTTTAGATATTTAAATGTCGAACTTTACATACGTATTTAATATGTTACTCTTGATTAAAATTTTAGAAGTTAATGAAACGATTCAATTTTTTATTGATCGAATAATACAACTGAATATTTTTGATTGTTTTTGAAAGGGATCCATAAAATACCCTCCCTCTTCATTTTCGGTACAGATGATGCAGTAGTAAATATCAATAGCATTTTAAAACTACTGAGTTGAATCCAAGTCATGAATTCTTTTAAAATATGTTGGAAAGTCTGAACTGTGAGAAAATGCCTTAAATTGCAAGTTTCGATCATTTTCAAATCTGAATTCAAGGTGAAAATGTACCAAGACTTCGTGAATAAAAACAATGAATAAAAGTAAATACATTTGAAAAACAAAAACGCACACAGCACAGGGGGGATCTGCAATAGTGAACAGTGAGGGTGCCATTATGCTCTCCTATACGGTTCCATCTTTCACCCGTGCTGCTCGTTGAATTGAGGGTGCCAGTTTTTCACCCAAGCAAAGGGTGAAATCTCGGCACCCTATTGGGTGCCGCTCCTGTTACAAGCGTTTCACCCCGGAAAGGTGCCAATTGCAACCAATAGTTTTAACAGTGTAACTTACAAAAAGCTTGTATTTTTGAAATTGCATTTTCAAACAATAAATGAGCTGAAATGAATACCCCATCCCCTTAAAATAAGTTCGGTTTCTGGTTTTAAACATGCATTAAATTAGTGTTATAAACAGGAAGTTGCACTTGATCCGAACTCTAATTGTCCGAATTTTAAAACTATTTGGTCATTATTTTCCCCTAACTTTTTATGACTAAGCAAGCAAAATAAAAACATGTTTCCCGAAGGCATAAGACCAAGATCTTGGGGTAAAAGGGAAGGACTCAATGTCAAGAGAACAAAACTCTATAAGGCAAATCCTAGTATGGATAAAATGTGACTAAAACTGTAAACACAATATTTTTCAGATCTATGAATCGCATCTGAAAGCTAATACATTTTATTAAAGCATAAGTTTCAAGCGCTAAACATATGTAGTTAAGATTTTTTGGTGTTTCCAGTATTTTACAAGACTAAGTAGCAACACTTCAATTGCAGGCAAGTAAGCTGCTAGGTATTTGTTAGCAATTCCACAGCAGCTTTTGCCATATTCGCTAAAATTATTCTTAGCTCTTTTGGTAAATCAGAATGGTGTTAGGTCCTTACCAGAACCGTATTTCGGTTGTCTCAGAACGTTGCTGATTTATTCAAAATCTTATATCGAACAACTATTCTAACACATCTTCTCGATGATAAACAGAACTCCAAACGCGACAATTACATCGGATTACTGCGTTCCAAAGATGGAATACATCCGTCCTTCGATCTCTCAAATCCCAGTAGGAGTTCTTCACAAATACTAACTTCGGAAATCTTTGGCGATAATCTGTTTCCTTCGAAATCACCCCATTTTAGAACACGTGTTCCATGAACGAGAACAATATTTACCTAATCCAATTCTTTTTATACAAAGGTATAATGAAACAAAAATCGCCAATAAACTATTTTGACTTAACTAGGACTTTACTGTCTCCACAGTTTCTTTGAAATATGATACCGCTTTTGCAATTCTAAATATTGACGAAAATATTGTGTGAAAAAGTGTAAGCTGATTTAATAATATAGTTTCATTTAAAGTGTAGAAAATTCAAGAACTAAAACAACAAAATTGACAATTAATTAGACGGTTGGGATTGTTATTTAATTTATTACCAGTTTTCAGAGATTCCAGTTTTGATGTTGATTTTAAATTAATCTTAAATTTATAACAACGCGTAAACAAGAATGAAACGACCTTTATTTCAATTATAGGGTATACCGACCAGTGAAATTTTCCCTTCCAGTGAATCAACACCTCGTGTTTTTCCTAAAAAATAAGGTTTTGAAGCATTTTTCTTAGATGAATTAGCAGACTTTCGTCTTTTCTACACATTTACCGAAAGCAAATGACTAGAAAATGCTGCATTTGTTCCCTGGTAGGGGTGTTCATTCACTGGGTCTGGGTACTTTTTTTTTTGTTTAAGCCCCCTACAAAACCTGATGCAGAACCGTAAAAGCTCTCCCAATCGTTTTTTAAAATACCGTGTATCATCTGAAGTCTTTCTACTGTCATGTGGCAATGCTACTTTTTTTTCCGACGCTATGAATTTTTGAAATTGAAAATTTGCTTAAGTGTTCGTTCACTGGTTTGTCTACCCAAAATTCTTCTTCTTTTTCTACTTGTTTGGTCTCTTAACGCGCATGAGGCCGCTAGCGTAGTTATCCAGCCCGTACGATTAAGTGCCGCCTCCCTAGCTCTCCGCCAGCTTGGGCAGCCAAAGGCATTTCGTTCTTGAATGGCCATCTGGCCTAGGTAGTTTTTTACTGTTTCACTTCCTTTTGCCATCAGAGATCCACAGGGATCCATTACAAGTCCTGAGGAGAACCGTATTTTGGTTATCTTACAAAGTTGCTGATTTATTCATAAAACATGACACTTATCAAGACAGTATTGTACAATGCACCATTTGGTTATGTTCAAACTTATGTGACATTCCACTAATTTTTGCAAATTTTCAATAAAATAAAAACAAATTTTCAACACAACAAGCAAGCAGCGAAACATATTGAATCCACCACTTTTTTTATTAGAGCGAATCAAGTATAAATAAATTTGTTATTTGCCCCTTATGTTGGAGGATTCGCTTCGGAATTGTTTCACGGAAGCCGCGTCGTTGAGGCGGCATCTACAAACAAACGTATGTTCGCTCACATGGCGCTATCTCTTATAGCATCACTTTTTGAAAGAGAGGTGGATATAAAAAGGATCCTTGATGAGTTGGCAGCGGTTGTGAAAGCTATATGCACACTATGCGATTGACAAACGATGGGAATACCCATGGGCGGCAAAAATATGAGCCCATGGGTGCTGTATTTAAAGATATAATACGGTAACAGATGGTGGCATCTACCAGTAGCAATTTATGTAAAAGAGGTAGCTATTATTGCAGTTTATTATAATGAGGTTCGATATTGTTAAAATCATTTGTATTTATTTCTTCACAACAACGTAAGTGGTTCCTAACTTTTCTTCTGCAAGCTTTTGCTTAAATTTTTGCGATAACAACAAGCTTCAGAAAATTAAAACCTCACGAACAAAAGTTCTTTTACAGTATTGTTGAGATCCCTCATGATTAAAATCACCGTTCGTCCCGTTTTTAAAAAAGATGTCCCGTTGTCCCAGAACACAACTTCGGGACGCCAAAATGTCCCGTTTTCTGAAAGCGCTTGAGGTCAGTGGGTGGAATTGTTTAACTGTATATTTTCTCACCAAGAGATTGAATCATGCAAATTTCTGTATTTTTAGAGAATATATAGTCCGACCTCGTTGGTTCGAACACGTTCTAAACGAATTATTGTTAAGACGAAATACATTCCCCATCTCCAACCTATAGTTTGTAGTATATTGTTCTTCAGATACGGTGAACTGATTTCAAAGGATGTGTGGGTGGGGGGGCGGGGGGTTCGTTTTTAATGAGATTCGAAAAGAACTTATGTGGGTAGAAAGGGTATTATCGCTTTTGAAATTCGCAAACTAGCATATTTGCAAGTTCTTAAGCGTGGATAGTGAAAATAAATTGTTTACGAGAACCCAACTATCATTTTAAGCCTACTTAAACTCTACAGCCTTCCAAACAAGTAAGCTTCCAGATATTTGTTTGCAATTCTACAGCAGCTTTGACACCAATTTCAAAAATGCTCTTACAGCTCTCCTGGTAAATCAGGTTTTTTGAGTGAGCAGTTCTTCTGGAAAATCAGGCTGTTGCTAAACCGTTACGAGAAACGTATTTGAGTCATCTTAGAACGTTCCGGATTTATTTAACAAACTAGCGGTACCCGCACGGCTTTGCCCGTGGTATAAAATTAAAAATTCATTTGTAAAAAAATTGATATAGCAGAAAAAATACTCTATTTTAGATATTCAACTGTAATTCTTTTAAAGAATGATATAAAAATTTGGCATGGACCCCACACTACTTCCTTTTACGTGTAAATTTCTTAGTAGATGCCTTAAGTGCTAAAATAGTGCTTGGAGTGAGCAAGATAACAATTCAAACATTTACATCCCTAGTTTGCCACAAAACAATGCAAAAAAAATGTTTTTCATTGATTAATCTCCTAAACATCGCCGATTTTAACATCATTCAGTGGATTTTTCGCAAAATATCGCCAATAGCGCCAAATTGAACCAAAATAAAAAAATAATTTTTTTCGCCAACTTTGCCGCCACCTTGGCGATATGTCGCCAAATTGGCGTCAAATACTTGGCGACTAAAAGCTTGGATATATTTCGCCAAGTGGTCGCGCCAATTCATATCACTTTTGTCTGCATTGAAATTAACACTGATTTACCCCATAAAAGGGGTAAAAACCCCCTTGGGGGACAAAAATAAGCCAAAAGAGAAAATAAGAAGAATTTTGCTGCTCACAGAAATCTTACCAAAGTTTAAAAGAAGAAGAAAGTTTTCTTTCCTACCTTCAAAAACAAAATAATAGAAATTTCGTGCATTATTCTTCACCATGATAATAAAAACAATAAACATCGACAAACATCAACCAGCAATCGATAAATTAAAAGCCAAACTCGTTCACTCAAGCCATTTACTGCAATTTATATTGAAATTAAAAAAAAGGAAATAAAATATGTTTTGCCAGACGATAAATTTAGAATGGTTTACTATCATGTTGTTTCTTTTTTGACCTCATTTAGTTAAACAATGTTTCCCTCTTCTACACAACTCGTCAGATAGCCAAAATATCTCTAAACTCACAACAATGGTACGTGTCAGTTTCTTCCTTCTCTACTTTTTTTAAAGAAAGGACTCGATTTCTCATTTGATTGACAGGTGCCATCTTATCACGATTTTATTATATTTCATTTGACTAATTTTAATAAGGCTTGGAGTTTGGATTGCTACAAAAACAAATACATTTTTAAAATTATTAATGGAAAAAGAACGAAACAAATAAACGAAATAAAAACGTAACCATGGTAACAACATTAAAAGTTGATTTCCGTTGATAAAATAATTCATTTCATTAACCATTTTAGAATCGTTTGGCTTGCTTTACTGAAGATAAGCCTTGAATTCCGGGATTCTAAAAACAATTGTTACAGCTCTCCTGGTGATCGTAGAAACTTCGAAAAAACATCATTTTGTGCAGAAAATTTCAAGCTTTCGAATGACATAAGACTTGAAAATGTGTATGGAATATTTCTTCCCTATTTTATCGAATTTCCGCTAAGAATTTGAATAGAAAAAGAACGAAATGGAATGTTCGAAAAATCGCTTCGAGGTGCAAAACTACATGCTACAAACTAATTTTGTGCCAAGTGGCATGAAAATCGACCGAACGGTTTTGGCGCTACGCGCGTAACAGACAGAAAGAAAGAAAGACAGACAAACCTTCAGCTTTATTATTAGTAGAGATTACATCCCTAGTTTGCCACAAAACAATGCAAAAAAATGTTTTTCATTGATTAATCTCCTAAACATCGCCGATTTTAACATCATTCAGTGGATTTTTCGCAAAATATCGCCAATAGCGCCAAATTGAACCAAAATAAAAAAAAAAAAATTTCGCCAAATTTGCCGCCAACTTGGCGATATGTCGCCAAATTGGCGTCAAACACTTGGCGACTAAAAGCTTGGCTATATTTCGCCAAGTGGTCGCGCCAATTCATATCACTTTTGTCTGCATTGAAATTAACACTGATTTACCCCATAAAAGGGGTAAAAACCCCCTTGGGGGACAAAAATAAGCCAAAAGAGAAAATAAGAACAATTTTGCTGCTCACAGAAATCTTACCAAAGTTTAAAAGAAGAATAAAGTTTTCTTTCCTACCTTCAAAAACAAAATAATAGAAATTTCGTGCATTATTCTTCACCATGATAATAAAAACAATAAACATCGACAAACATCAACCAGCAATCGATAAATTAAAAGCCAAACTCGTTCACTCAAGCCATTTACTGCAATTTATATTGAAATTAAAAAAAAGGAAATAAAATATGTTTTGCCAGACGATAAATTTAGAATGGTTTACTATCATGTTGTTTCTTTTTTGACCTCATTTAGTTAAACAATGTTTCCCTCTTCTACACAACTCGTCAGATAGCCAAAATATCTCTAAACTCACAACAATGGTACGTGTCAGTTTCTTCCTTCTCTACCTTTTTTAAAGAAAGGACTCGATTTCTCATTTGATTGACAGGTGCCATCTTATCACGATTTTATTATATTTCATTTGACTAATTTTAATGAGGCTTGGAGTTTGGATTGCTAGAAAAACAAATACATTTTTAAAATTATTAATGGAAAAAGAACGAAACAAATAAACGAAATAAAAACGTAACCATGGTAACAACATTAAAAGTTGATTTCCGTTGATAAAATAATTCATTTCATTAACCATTTTAGAATCGTTTGGCTTGCTTTACTGAAGATAAGCCTTGAATTCCGGGATTCTAAAAACAATTGTTACAGCTCTCCTGGTGATCGTAGAAACTTCGAAAAAACATCATTTTGTGCAGAAAATTTCAAGCTTTCGAATGACATAAGACTTGAAAATGTGTATGGAATATTTCTTCCCTATTTTATCGAATTTCCGCTAAGAATTCGAATAGAAAAAGAACGAAATGGAATGTTCGAAAAATCGCTTCGAGGTGCAAAACTACATGCTACAAACTAATTTTGTGCCAAGTGGCATGAAAATCGACCGAACGGTTTTGGCGCAACGCGCGTAATAGACAGAAAGAAAGAAAGACAGACAAACCTTCAGCTTTATTATTAGTAGAGATAGAGAAGAGATAGAGATAGCAAATTCACCACGGCAGCGGTAGCAACCTCTTGCACTACATTGTTGGTTCATGAAAGCCTCTACACTGAGGCGGCTAATAAAAGTACGTTCACATTACACGATCGACAGTCGTTGAGAAAATCCCGGGCAGCGAAGTCGTGGGTTAAGTCCTTCTCTTTGTAGATGGGAAAAATATGATCTGTACCAAGTCCTAAATCTGTTCGTTGACCCCTCCCCCCCCCCTTAAAATGTTTTTTTTTTTTTTCAAAAATCCGAGAAAACCTGCCAATTTCGCGAACTGCATCAGTGAAATTTTTAGGTAGGTTTGGGTTTGGGATGTCTTACGTTTGGTGGTTCTGTTGAATTTGTAAGCTTCATCATTAAGGGGTGTACCCACGAAACGACGAGGCGCTAGTGTCTGTTTCTAGGGAAACGTGTCTACATATTAAGATTGAAATTTATTCTAAAATAGCTAAAAAGACTGCGGGTCATGACGCAGTTTGCGTGAATACAATTTTTAAGGGGGTACACTTTCTATTTAGGGCCAAGGCACTCGGTTAAGATATGCATTTTGAACTTGCATTGCAGGTTAGCCATCAACCATCTCGATAAATATATTAGTAAGATATTAATTTTTTAAATAATAGCCAGCAGGGGTGCCTGGGGGGTAGTCATGACACCAAGGGCGCAGGTAAAAGTCTAAAGGTTGTAGCTTTTAATCGGTTTTATTTTCATTTTCTTTCAAGTCTTTGTTTGAGGGGGAGGTACTTTGCTGCTCATGGAGAGTGACATAAAGTAAAGGGTTGACATAAAGTTACCCCTGGCAAACGTGTCTGTATAAATTCAGTAGTACAAATTAAACTTGGGAAATCTTCATGTAAAATTTTTAAA
This sequence comes from Uloborus plumipes, assembly GCA_038373865.1. Lineage (NCBI taxonomy): Eukaryota > Metazoa > Arthropoda > Arachnida > Araneae > Uloboridae > Uloborus > Uloborus plumipes. Next base: position 12,626 of record JAXGGA010009167.1, on the reverse strand, counting down.
CAAATTAAGCACATTTGTGAAACAGGTTGGGACACAAAAAAAGAGTGACTTTTGGGTTATTCAAACATTTTTGTAGCAAAAAAAAGATATATTGTTTTAATTTAAATGGGATAATATCGGAAAAAGTATTTCTGACAAATAAAAAAATTACAAAACTTTCTAGGTAAAATAATTTTTGTGTCATCCTTCGGAGACATGATATTGTTAGGATTTTTGAGAATCACGCTCTTCTGAAAGTTATCATTTCACATATATTTCCGCCCCTTTTATCAAAAGTTTGATTCATTAAAAATATCTTACAAAAGGAACGTTTACGATTTACACTACTGCAATAGCTTAACCATATTAAATTGAACTTAAGGGTTTGGATGATGAAGAGGCTGTGCTATATTTTGAAAAATGCACACTCTGAACAATGGTAATCAATGGATACAGGTAAGCAAATAAATCTTTGTATAATCATAGAAAAAACAAAACGAAACACTGAATTATTCGGTTGCTAAACAAGCTAAGAACAAAAGATAGGTGTCTTCTGACATGGATTAAAGTCTTTTTTAAAACTATGTGAGTAAAATTTTGATAAGGGGCCATATACAAAATGAAATGAACACAAAGTCTGAATTTTCAAAGGAAACTCCCATATTTGATTACATAATTAGGCGCGGAGGGCCAAAAGTTAGCCGGGTACCAAGCGGCATTACTTTAGGACCAGCAGAACGAAAGTTATGACCGATCAAAGATTTAGGGACCACCACAACATTTAAAATGCTACTTTCAAGGTCAAAGTTAACAAAGAGTAGACAAATCATATTTTTCGAAGAAATTAACAAAAGCTAATCGGTATAATACGTTTGCTTTTTGTAATTAATTAAAAATTCTCGGGTTTTGTTAAAGTTAGAATATTTTTTGAAACATACCTATTTTTTGAAAACCCTGCTGTTAGAGTTCAAGGGGAAAATGCAACATTATATCTTTTTGATTAAACAAAGATAGATGAATAGTTTTAGCTACGCACTAACTCAGGCAGCACATACTTTCTGGAGAAAGGTTACGTTTTAAAAGGGTTTGTATTCTTTAAACTACTGTATTAGGCATGGCAATAACTTTAAAACCGTGGCTCAGAATTAAAAAAAAGCTTCTAATCGTCACAGATTATTCCGAATAACCTTCCGAGATTCTATGTTTTCTATGAAAATCAAATATCCACGTAAAAAGATTTCTGAAAAGCTGCATGTTGCATGAAAGCAGACTTCTCACTAATGGACAAAAAATTGGATTTTCTACCAGTTTTAAAATATTCAGCAGTTTTATTTATTTGTTCGCTTTCAATGTATAATTACAGTTGAAAACTAAATATTATATAAAAGCGCTAAAATTATTCTGCAACTGGTGGATAAGCACCCCACTTTTATTACATGGAAATTCTCTGCTGTTTCAGTTTGCACAGTTGTTTATGGGCCCTAAACTGGACGAAAAATGGTTCTTTTAGCATATCCTAAAAACTACTGGATACTTTGAGCTCCCATTTTGGATTCTCCTTTGAAACTACTTCTAGATTGTTTCTCTATCAAAATATTCTATGGTTCCAAATTATCTATTTTTCAAATATTAATTTCATAATTCATAAAAAATTCAAAGTTTTATCTGAGAGGAAGTCAATGACGTTTTTATTGTTAGATTGGTACGTACTTTGATACTAAAAAAAAATCTTTGCCGTACCTTACGTGGTTTAGGTATTATATGCACAAGTATCAAAAATATTTTTGACATTACGGGACGGTTTTTTCGCAGCTCAATTGTGAAGCAACGGAAGCAAATTTAAAACGATTTGGTATACAAACTTAAATGATGTTGCTGATCACAAAAATGCTATAAAAAGGGGGGGGGGCTTTCATAGAAAATTTTAAAGTTGATGACAATTTTTATGTGAAGACGATCCCTTAACAACAATTTACCAATAAAAATTTGTAGAGCATATTATTCCTGAAAAAAATAAATTTATTTTTTCAGTCCGTTTTTTCAAATGATTAATTCGTAATAAATATCTACAAAAATAATGAATATAAACGTTATGAAGAGGTATTTCCGGACTTATAGGCCGTGGTCGATGAGAAAAATGAGTCCCAAACGTTTCGTCGGACACTGCGGTCGACATCATCAGTGAGTAGTTTGGCGAGACTGATACGCTAGCCCCGGCCGCTCGGGTCTTTAAGCAAACTGCTGATGGCGTGTTGGCTCCTGATTGGTTGCTGTTTCTTCGGCCTCTGGAGCGTTCTGGATTCTGGATGGATTTTCCGGAATGTGTGAGCCGTCTATTTCTGTACCGTTATGGCGAGCTTATCTAAGGACGGAATGCCATATTTTCGGTAAATTGAAGTTCTCTTCTTTTCTATTGAAGTAACGCGGATGCTTGAAAATTTCGATTGCTTCGCGATGAAGACGGGCATAGTAATGGGATGTTGTGGCCAGGATTTCTGTGTCTTTAAATTTAATGTTGTGGACTCTTTCCTGTTGGCTGTGTTCGGCTACTGCTGACTTCTCATTGTGTCCTAACCGGCAATGACGTTCGTGCTCGGAAAGGCGTGTCCTGATGCTGCGCTTCGTGGTTCCAACACAAACGGATCCGCACGAGCACGGAATTTTGTAGACTCCTGACGCAGACAAAGGGTCACGGGGGTCCTTCATCGGGCGATAGTAGTTCCTTAGTTCCTTAGTTCCGAGTAGTTTTTCTCATCGACTACGGCCTATAAGCCCGGAAATACCTCTTCATATTGACGCCGGCCGTGAAAGCCTGAAGAAGTATTTAATATAAACGTTGCCTGTAACTGACAGTCTTTTTTAAATAGCTGTACTTTTAATTTAAGAAGAAAGGATTTATTTACACAATCGTGTGTCACTTGATTGTTTCTAGCGGAGAAATTCTAGATATCTTTTGTTGAAGAAGAATGTTAATTTTAAGCCAGAAAAGGTTGAAAATGCTTGATTACGTTTCTGACATATTGAAATTTTCCCAATCCAATAGTGAATTCGTTTCCGAAGTTATCGCGGGTGAGATAGCACTAACCTCATTTCTCTGCTCTTCTTGTATTAATCATTTCAAGTACAAATTGATTTATTCAACTGATTTATTCTTTATAATTCTTACACAGGTAAAGCTGTTGAATTGCAGTTCTGCAACAGCTGTACTACATTAAATGAAATTATTAACAAAAAGAAAACGTTACCCGCAACTTCCAGTGATTTTTAAACTACTAGGGCTGAAATACACGAATTTACCGATTTAAGGCAGAACAGGTATGGCTTCCGCTTTAGCGAGCACAATTAAGGTGGAAGGAAGTTTGATTTATCTCGATAACATTTCATCGTGATATAAATAATAAGTTTTTGACGAATATTGCATGTGAATTTCGTTTTTGTATAAAAACATTAAAGAAGGTTTTTTTATAAGGTGATGGGAGTGCAGGGAGGTGGGGTGCCACCACGAATTATCACCCAGGGTGATACATTTGCTAGGTACGCCACTGCTTACTAGGGGTACGACATCGAAGGTAAAACATCAATGTTTCAAGACATCGATGTTGGAAAATAATGACATCCATGGTATTGATACATCGAACCGAAAACATCGATCTTTTTTAAAAATTTCTTACACATTTGAATGTACAGTTATTCAATTACTCCCCATTACAAGCACCTCTAGTTACATCACTCAATTAGATTATCTTTTGTCAACTGGAAAAACATCAACCGTGAAATATCGATGTCAATTGAGAAAACTTTTTTCAGTGAGGTATATACTGCAACTGTTGATTAACTGTGTAACTTTTGTGTCGCTTATTTTTGTAAAACTTGCTTTTTGCTGAAATGTATCATAGAAAAATGTGTAAAATGCAAAACAACGATGTTTAGAAATCTTTAAAATAAATCATCGTTAGTTATTTAAAAAAATCCATTTTGGTAGATATTGCAAATAGTGGATAAAGAAAGATGAATCTTTTTCATCGCATAATTTAATTGTTTATTGCTGAAATATGAAAAAAAGGTCGAAAGAAGAAAAAAAAACATTGAACGCGAAACAACGATCATTTAAAGACATTTAAAAAAATGGCAAAAAATTACAGATGTTTCAAAAATATCGAGAGCAAAACATTAATAATAATCATAGAAATTGTTTTTCAATGAGGTTCATATTGCAGCTTCTGATTAAAGATGAAAACTTTTCAAAAAGTATGCTTATCGTATATTTTTCTTTGGATTTCTTTTCTGGAGTATAAAACGTCGACATCGAACCCAAACATCGATGTTGGAAAAACATCGAACGTCAAACATCGATGGTAAAAACATCGATGTTTCCAAAACATCGACATCGATGTCGCTGCCCTAACTAGGTGCTGCGACGTAGATGTTTTAGAAATATCGTTTTTTTTGTATAAACATCGATGTTTTAGGGTCGATGTTTTCAGTTCAATGATTTTTTTCGATGTCAATGTTTAATATTTCAGCAAAAAAGGTGCGTAAAAATATGCGATGATTATTCTTATTAAAGTATTTACATCATTAATCAGTAGTTGCAGTATTTTTCTCACAATGGAAAAATGTTCTGTTGTTACTATCGATCCTTTCGAAGTCTTCTTCTTTTTTTTTTTTTTTTGTAAGCATCGTTGTTTTGTATTGAGATGTCTATGTTTTTTATTTCAGCATAAAAGTTTCATAAATATATGCAATGAAAATGTCACCTCATTAGTCAGCTGTCATTGTATCTATTTCAGTTGAAAAATTATAGTAATTATAGGTGTCCTACAATCGATGTTTTCGTACATCGTTTTTTTTAACATCGTTAGTTTGTTGCAGTGGTTTCCAACCTTTTTCACGTCGCCACCCCTTTTTAACGAACTAAAGAACCCGCGACCCCATCTGTCCCCCTTCCCCCACAACGTAACTCTACATGTAATATTCGAAATTCAAGTCCTAAAACTGCAGTTTATACTATCTCTAGTGATGTAAGAAGATGTTTGTGGAGTTTTGTTAACAGTTTGAAATTTTTATTCTGATATTTCTCGAAATTGAATTCTTAGATATGAAGTTTTAGACATGATGAGAGGTGGGGGGGGGGGGGGGAGAGAGATCAGGAGCACTCTCTAAGATTTATAAAATTAAGTATTATAAGAAAACGCATTTATAGAGAATTTTTGTTGATTTTAAGGGAACTGATGGTGCTCGGTACTTTCCATTGGAAAATTGAGGTTAGAAACGCAATCATAAGGCCATATATATGATAATATTCGAAAAAAGAGTTAGGGTTCAGAGACTTTCCACCGAAATTTTCAAAATTCAAGATTTAAAAATGACATTTTAAACGATTTTTAACAATGTGTGCGAGGGGAGAAGGGGCACTTCCCCGGAAATTTTTCGAAACTTTAACTTAAAAATATACAAAAGTAGTTAGTTTATCCCTTGATGAAGAGGGGAAATGTTCAGACTCTCCCCCGGGACTTTTGTTTTGAAATTTATGCCCTAAAAACGTAGACGATCTTTTACAATGTATAGAGGACAGTAGACACTCTCCTGGATTTTTTTTTCCAAATTGAAGTTCTAAAATTCCAATTGTTGTCCCGTTCACAAAGTTGAAGGACGGGATTTTGTTCGGGACTCTTCCCCGGAATCTTATCTAAATTAACTCTTAAAAACGCCTCAGACAAAGGGAAGGGGTGCAGAGACTCTCTTCCAGAAATTATTCGAAATAGTTCAAAAAAATGTAATTTTAGACGATTTCAGTTGAGGTTTGGAACAGGTGAAATCAGAGAAATTTGTAGAGATTGAAGTAATTAAACCGAAATTTAGGATAATCTTAGAATACGTTGGAGAGATCAAGGGCTGTATTTTAGGCAACGCAGTCCCATAGATCTTCTCCTGGATTCACCACTGCTCTCAACTTTGGATACTACTTATAACTGATTCCATTTTCCCCCTAAATATATTAGTTTGTAAGCTATACGTATAATAATATTTTTTTTAATCTATTGATAATGTCGCGACCCCATGAGAAATGCCATTCTCATGCCATTTCTCATGGTCGCGACCCCCGACCCACAGGTTCCCAAGTAGCACACTTCGTTTTATAAACGTTGTAAAATGGTTATTAACGTTGTAACAACAGCTTAAAAACGTTTATAAAACGTTAAAACGTTATTTGTGCTACCTGGGTTGGGAACCACTGGTTTATTGCGTTAGACGCTTCTTTTGATGGGTTTTTTCCAAGCAAAAAATAAAATAATAAAAGTTTGCAATAAAAAATATTATGTCGTTAATTAACAGTTGCAGTATCTAAATCACTGGAAAAAGTTTTCTATTATTATCATCGATGTCTTTATTGGTCAATGTTTTTTCGGGACACAAAGGAAAAACGCGGTAGATCCGGTTGAGCGGTATAATGAGGAATATCGTTCGTTATATCCGTTTATAATGCTTTATTGCGTATCGCTTACATGATAAATTATGTATACTTTTATCGCTTTATTATGATCACACTTGATTACACTCAAATATATACGCAATATGCAGGAAAAAAGACCGATGTTTTGAAACATCGATGTTTTTTCGTCGACGTCCTAAAGCTCACACTTTTTTGCATTGGAAAAGGAGCTCCTTGTAGCCCCGAAACACGTGTCTGCAGTATACTTGTATATTTGTGCTTCTTTAACGTTGGATTAAAATTTCACATCAATTGCACAAAGGTGTTTATTTTCTTTAATACCACCCATATGTCGACATTTTCAACATTGATGTTTCCAAACTTCGATGTTTTGCCATCGGTGACGCACACCTACTGCTTACAGAACATCAATTTGAATGTCAAAACATATGAATATCTCAATTTTTAAACCAGTTGGTGCTTAACTCGTTGGTGCCATTTATGAAGGAATATTTTTTGCAAAATTACGTGAAGATGAATAGGACAGTAAAGGAGGAATTTTTTGGTAATGCTGTAACTGTTCTGAACACACAAGACTTTTTTTCAAAACAGATTTCATTTTGTCGAGATTTTTAAGAATGGGCTTCAATTTTCACCTCGATTTAAACTATACTGGGATGAATGTTATAAATGTGGAGCAGTGGTGCCCAAACTTTTTTTGTTCGAGGGCAGCACCTCATATTAAAACCATTCTCGCGAGCCAGGACACGCAAACAATTTAAAACTATTTTAAGTTATATGAATAAAATCAGAAAGTATGCAAAAGGAAACAAAAAAGTTAAAAATATATTGTTCCTATCATTTTTTATGCTTCTTTTATTACGTCTGTTTTTCAGAAACAAGTTTCTGATTATTTGGGTTACAAATTTCTAACATTACAGTCAACGCTCATTAAAACGATGCCTGTTGTCCAAGTAAAATCAGTTGCTATAACGCGAACTCACTACAATGAAAATGTACAAGATAGCGAATTATTTTGTCATATGTTATATTAACGGGACATACAGTAACGGGAGGTCGTTCTAAAGAGCGTTGACTGTATGACATCTCGTGCTTTTCAATTTGCAACATGGCACAAAAGAACGCGTCATATGGATCAGCCTCAGCAGACCGGATGTGGAACGCAGGTCATAGGTTGGGCAGTGTGCTCCACTGATTCAGAGCATTCACTTTCATACACTGCTCGACCTTTAAAATGCAACACCAAGAAGGAGTGGTGAGAAATTGATGAAATTTGGTAAGAAGACAGAGACAGCATGGAAAAATAAGTGATATTTATTTCAAAATAAATAAGCAAAATTTAGAGCGAGGACGGCGTCGGCTCAGTAAGAAGTAGGACCACCGCGAACAGCGATGCACGAAGAAACACGTCTAGGCATGGAGTCAATAAGCCTGCGGATGGTGTCCTGAGGGATGGCACTCCATTCCCTTTCAACCATTTGCCACAGTTCGTCCTCTGAACGAGGCAGTGACAGGTTCTGCAAACGGCTTCCAATCACGTCCCACACATGTTCGAATAGTGACAAGTCAGGAGAGTATGGTGGCCAGGAAAGCATATGTACACCTCGTAGAGCATGTTGGCTGATTCGAGCACTGTGAGGCCGGGCGTTATCCTGTTGAAAAATTGCATTTGGCAGACCCTGAAGGTAGGGGATTGCCACCGGCCGCAAAACATTATCTACATATCGTTGGGCCGTCATAGTCCCCCGAATACGAACTAGAGGTGATACGGAGTTGTATGCAATAGCGCCCGAAACCATTATGCCACGTTGTCGCGCTGTGGGGCGTTCCACAGTTACTGCCGGATTCGATCTTTCTCCACATCGACGCCACACACGTATGCGATGACTATCGCTGGACAAACAGAAGCGGGATTCATCTGAGAACACTACGGTTTGCCATTCTGCCATCCGCGTCGCTCTGGTCCGGCACCATTCCAAACGTTGGAGTCTGTGCTGTGAGGTCAATGGCAGTCTTCTTAGCGGGCGCCGTGATTGCAGGCCACGTGCAACCAGTCAACGGGAAATGGTTTTGGTCGACACAGGAACATCCAGGGTACCTTGCACGTGCTGCAGAATCGACGTACAAGTGACTTGCGGGTCCGCCACAGCTTGTCGGTGAATCCGTCGATACAAGCGGTCTGACGTCACTCTGGCTGCACCTGCACCCCTCAATGTGGCTACATTTCCTCTTTCCAACCATCTCCGACGCAGCCGATGCACCACAGTGCTTGCATCCATGTGGGTATCAGCTGCAATTTGACGTATGGACCAACCTCCCCTTCTCAGTCCAATCACCATACCCCTTGTAAAGTCGTCTATATGCTGGAAGTGTCTTCGTTGAGGACGGCGTGGCATTTCCTCCTATCACACGTATCCTTCGAGACAAAAACCAAATTTCTCCGATAATTAGTCTGGTAGGAAAACCAACATGAACATTGCCCACTTTTCAACTTCATTCTCTTATATCTTACTTCACGTGCGTCGGAGAGCTGCGCATTTCATATCATTTGCATAACTCAGTGACGTGCGTCTACGGTGAAATTTGCATGAATTTCTGACCACTCCTTCTTGGTGTTGCATTTTCAATGTCGAGCAGTGTATATTTAAAAAATAAGGTCCTAGTAGTACTTTTGGGAACAAAAAAATAACAAGTAAACTCTTAAAAAGATAGCCATTATTTTTCAAGAAGTTGAGAAAAATAAAATATTACTAGAAAAAAAAAGAAAAAGAAAAGAACTGGCATGAAAAATCAAATGATTAATAGACGCAAGAGAGCGTTCACAGTTGTTTAAAGGTGTCTGCAAAGATTAAGATAAAAGATTTTATGAAAAATACTCTCCAAATTTTCTGCTTTATCTTTAAGCTGACGACAGTAAAATTTCAGATGGGAATCAAGGGACACATTTTTCAATGCGAAATGCATACGTTGCAGGGTTTAGGGGTAAAAAATTGTAAAACATAAAAAATTAACGCAGCGAACATTTTTACAACCTAGCAGGTTGTTATCACTGTTTTTGTCATATGTAGACAATTACTGTATTAATTGCAGGAATTGTGAATCTCTGGAAAATATAAATAAAACAATAAATAAGCAAGTAAAAAGCATAGTGTTTTTAATGGATTGAGCTAGATTTTTAGATTATTAGAGATATGCAGTTTTTGAAAAAAAGTTTGTTGTTAGAGTTTTGTAATCAGTTCAGCAAATAAGGTAGACCAACAGTAGGTACTCGTTTTTCAGATGGTTTTGGACATTTGAGAATTTTCTTCGGAGAAGAAAAACGAAAGAAACCATTATTCACTGTCCGCCACTCACCAGTTCGTTATTGGCCGCGCCAAACATCGGATTAACTCCGCCAAGTTTCCAGTGTTACACTATAGAAACAACAGTTTATTTTTTGCAGTGTAACGGTACTTACACGTAGTAAATTCTTTGGAAGAAGTATTCGACCAGAAGTTTCATCCCAAAACTTGTGTCACTCGTTTGGACTTGAAAAAATAGAGAATATTTCACGAAAAATACACTCGAACTTAAAATAACATAATTGAAATTAATTATTTAAATTACTCAATTTTAACCATTCCGTAAGTATAATTTTCACTCATATTTGATTAATACGACTGCAGAGAGCATCAAAATTGTTGCAAATTATTCTCCAGTAGTAGTGGTATGTTCTAGTCAATAAATATTAAACACCTAACTGCCATACTCGCAAACTATTCAATATACTCGAACCGAATTTCAAATTTATCGTAACGAAATAAACTACGAACGATGTTGAAAATATCATCTCACTTTAATTAATTAAAATTATGGACGTAACAAACCAGCTGTAAAATATTGAACCGCCTAAACTATGACATTCATTTGCATGGGATGTTAGCGTAAAAGTATTGATCAGCTATAGTTGAAACCCGTTTAAATTCTTACACAGAACGTGATTGAGATATGTTTTCGGAATATAAGGGAGGGGAGGAGATTAGACATTAAGTAATAATAGTAGCCATTTTGAAGAGATAGAAAATTTTTTTTAAAGTGAAAACAAATAAATTAATTTAAAAAACTCTTCACTCATGATTTAAAAAAGTATTTCTATTCAAATTTTAGGACAGAACTCTTTGCCATAAAATGTGTGACCATTAGACAAGGTGCCCACCACACACACAGCAAGTACTCCCTGATTTCAAAATTGAATAGCTCAAAAACAAATGACGAATTTAGAATGAAACAAAAGGTATGTTTCTTGAGAAAGCCGTAAATACCTAGTTACAAATCGCATTGTTACAAATCGCAGTATTTGACGCATGATAGTAAAACAAATTATGTGGCATAAAAAAATATTGTGAGAATTTTTGTGGTTCTGGATCAGTTTTTTTGTGTGGGGGGGGAGGGGGGTGTTGAAAGGAGAAAAAGTGCCTTAACCCAGGGTATTTTGTAGCCATTTTCATTTTGAAAGTGTGTAGATCAGGAATGGCCATCATTTTTAGGGAGAGTGCCACTATCTGGAGAGAAAAAGCTCAGCGTGCCACATTGTATTTTTCCAACAAACTGAAAATTTTTAAAAAGTTAAAAATTGATTTTAGGTTGGTTGACTATGCAATTCTTACTCAAATGAAACATTTTTTCTCGTAAATCTTAGCAATTGAAATCTAATGGATAGTAAAGATAAAACAAGTCCGAACTTAAGAGTTATCATTAATAAACACTTTTATAAGTTCTGTCAGTTGGCTTATGCATAAAAAAAAACAAATAACCTCAAACATTCTGTTCTAAAAGTTAAACAGTCTAATTAATGTGGTTAATGAGTCTTTATCGTTTTTACCAAGTCTTTAATTTTAGGATTAGTTCTTGAGAATCCTAAGAAGTTTAAGTGTTCTAAGTGCTATCAATTAATATTCAACGGTATTCAGATTTTTCTACATTCATAACAAAAAATATTTGCTTAGAAGCGTATTTTGAACCAAATCTACAACAGCATCAGACGGCTAAAGCGTGTAAGTGTAAAACAAATTTTGTTGGTACAAATTTCCAAAGTTCTATATAACGTAGATAAAGTAAGCTCTTACATTTGATTACCAATGCAAAAGGTGAGTAATTCTGATTTGGATTTCAGAAGGGTAACAAGTAGTGTCTTGCAGAGAAATAGAGAAATAATTTGAAAATATTTGCTTTTTTTTTTAATTGATCCTGAAAATAATCGATACTAACACTGAAATAGATATACTTAAAATAGGCGTACAATTTTCTCCATATATCGTTGGAAAATTATTAAATTTCGGTTGATACTATCAGTACTAAATTTAATATTTTATTCCTTTTTCTCCAAAGTAGAAAGAAAGAAACTGAAAAATCATAAAAGAATGTAGATTGCCTATACTAGTTTAGAAAACTTTTTTTTGAGCTATCTTAAATTTAAATTTCTTAAACGCCAGATAATAAGTGATGACATAGCTAAATTCATTTGTTATTCTTCATTCCTAAGTAGCAAGTCCTCATTGCTTTCCCTCCAGACATTTTAAAAATCATACTCCCTGAAATTCTAAAATCTTATGACAATTCTTCTTTTGGACAGATATTGCACATTTCAATGATGGAGTAACTTGATATGCTCTCCTCTTTCTCCTGGGATGAGCTCACAAAACATTCAGAGCTCTAATTCGTAGTTTGTTAATACAGTGAACTCTACAGGGTCACCAGCAGAGAACAAGTCTCATTCTTTAGCAAGGAGTTTGTGATAAATAATTCGATGATACTTTTGAAGTTTTTTTCCCAAATTATTTTCAAGTAATGTAACAAAAACAATTTAAGAATCTTCATTTGTGCAACTATACCGAATTTTGTATAATCTGGTTTCTTAATTTTACTTGCAGAGTTAACTTTAAAAAAAAATTCATCACCATAGCTGAAACTATTGCAGATCAAGAATCCATCGAAATTTTCATTCGTGTCAAGCACAAATATGCTTTACAAAGCATTGTCTGTAGCGTCACAACTTTCGTTGGATGTCCGAAGCTAACGCAAAGTACTTTGCAATATTGTAGTTAGGACAATCTGTAAGCCAGCCTCCTAACACTTAATCGTCATAATATCATTACATTTATCAATTCAAGAATTTTAGTTTTTATTAATATTTTTGAAATCGACATTTTCAACT